>CM044117.1:8603060-8690524 GCA_024174645.1 Lemna minuta | reverse complement strand
GATATCACTCAAATTTCCCTAATTCTCCCTGGATTCGACCCTTAATTACCATTATACTAATTAATTACTTTGATTAATCATAAATTGGTAAGTTTAGGACTTTATTTTGACACTAAGTCGTGTGCATTCAATGACCATACGATTTAGTCTCGTCAATATGCGCTTGAGACAATAGTGCATGTCCTTAACATCTTACCTAACAAATTTGTAGCTTCTGCCCTATATAAGATATAAAAAGGGAAGAAACCATATTTCTCATTCTTTAAGTGTATTGGGTTGTCCTGCTCATATTAAGAAACATGATACAAATAAGCCCGGAATTGAGTGCTAAGCTATGTAGATTTGTAGGATATCTAAAAGAAACATTTCGATACTACTTTTACTGCCCTGAAGAAGCGATAGATTTTATGAGAAGAGATAGTAGGAGTAAAGTAGTACCAGCAGAAGTTCTAGATCCAAACATAAATGCTACCTCATTAAATGAGAACTCAGTCCCCTAAAAATTTTAAGTGCACAAAGAGGTACTACGTTGGTCCAATAGAGTACCGAGATAGCCAAATTGATATGTGTGACATATTATCACGGATGATGTCAATAGTCTTCACTTGAAGGATAGTGATGATGGATATTATGTGGCCTATAAGTGATAACATGCATTTATAACCTGAATTCTTACCCTAATTAACTCATATTCATGCTTATTTTATGTGAATATGATGCATGTTATCATACTTTTTAGGAATTTTCTCCATTGGCATGTCATTTCACTAAAGTTGATATTTATGCATAAATTAGAGATAATTTCATGCTTAAGAGATGATTAATCTTTTGTTTAGATTGCTAGGAGTTAATCTCTATTATTAAATGATTTTTGACTTTAGGAAATGTTTAGAAAGATAATTTCAAGATGAATTTATGAATTAAAGTGTTTAATAAAAAAAAATGATTTAAGTAAATTGTAAATCATTTTGATTTCTTCTTTCTAAATATATTTTAAGTGACATGATATTAAAAAGAAAAGAATTTGTGATCCAATGGAGAAAATTTGGATTAAAAAGGAGTTGTATTTTGAGAAATATTAATTTCTGAAGTTTATACTATTTTTTCTGATTTTTATTTGATTTTTAATTGATTTTTTAAAGTATTTTTCTAGTAAAAAAATCGAAAAAAGAGGTAGGCTTACCGCGGAGCTGACGTGGCGAGCGGGCCCAGGCGGGGCTGACGTGACGAGCGGGCCCACGTGGCGCGCGGGTCCACCGCGCCGTTACGACGTGGCGCTGAGGCCACGTGACAGGACGCGTGTGGCCCGCGCGTGACGCGTGACTGACACGTGTATCATATATTCTATATATACATAGGGTTATCATAAATATAAGCATTTCCACTATGGACTGGCTAATATACGATATTCGCTTCCCTATTTATGCGTAAACTTTTCCGTGATTTCCTCCGTGTGGGACTATCTTCCCACACGGTTTTCTTTTGCAGGCCACGTGGACGCACAATGGGCGTTGGATTCGGTAAGAACGGCGGAGATCAAGCGTGAAATCGAGACACGCGTCATTCAACAATGACGTCAGCTTAATGATGGCATGCGTTTTCTTCTGATTGACATGCCGAGACATGTCAGTCAGGAAGGGCGGCGGCCAATTAAAAAAAAGGAGTCCTTTTTCGCCGCCTAACAAGACAAAACTCAGTGGACTTCTTCCGACGCATTAAATGCGCCGCAATTTGATCAAGCTCTGACATCCGCATTAAATGCACCGCGTGCATTTAATGCAACGCGGCGGATCGATTTACGATGTTTCCGTGCTGACGTTCGTCAAGCACGCCACGTGGACTGGCCAGGGTTTTCTTCGGCTAATTTAATCTACATGGCCGCTCTTGATTTGCTGAAAATAAATAGGTGGCCACGTCATTGATTTTTTTTTACAGGCGTTGGATGCGGCGTGGACGGTCGGGATCTTTCGCGATCCGAAGCATCGCGTGGACGCGTCGGAAATATCTGATCTCCATCGGACGGTCGGGATCGTCATCACGATCAGATCTTTATCGGACGGCAGTGAAGACAGGTGGAAGAACGGTTCGATCGTGGCCCGATCGAACCGCGATCGCGGCGCGATCGAACCGCGATCGTGCTCCTTCAGCGGCGGAATCGCACCCAGACGACCGGACGACAACCGACAATCGACCACGACGAAGATTAGGGCCCGATCGCGGCGCGATCGTGGCCCGATCGTGGCCCGATCGCGCCGAAATTCATGCCTCTTTTCGAAGCAAAATTGAAGCTCTTTCCCCGCGGATTTGAAGCCACAAAGCCATGCACTAGAAACCGCCTCCACGACGCTTGAAAACCGCCCCCACGAATGCGTCAATTTCCCATGATCCTCGGGCCAATTTCCCTCTTTAAAAGCATGTATTCTCTTCTTTGTTCTTCAACTTTTGATCGACTCGTGAAGAAATTAAGCGAGTTTCGAGGAAGATCTCTAGTTCATCGTGTTCCCCCCGCGTTTAGACTCGATTGCGAAGCAATTGGAGCGGGATTGATCACGAATTTCTCCTTGATTTCATCGAATTTTCCCCTTGAATTCCGAACGTCCACGAGGAAGAATCCGAGCAAATTCGCTTCAATCCACGGGAATTGGAGCCCCATCCTTGCGGCAATCGGGTTAGTAGTGAGATTCGATCGATTATCAGGAGGTAATTTGAGTTTTTATTAGATTTAGAAGTTTAATTTTGCAAATTAGTTCATAGTGTTCTTCATTTTCCCCAAATTTTGATCTGAAAAGTTTCTGATTTTGAAAATAGGATATCTCTCTGATTATAATTCCAAATCACTCGATTTTGGTGTCATTGGATTCCTCTTTTCATCAGCTTTCCGTGGATAGTAATTTCATCAAATTCCGAGTTCATTTGGCCCTTCAATTTAACGTTTGACCACGGACTGTTCATCTTTCATCAGAAGTCAAACGTTGACTTTCGGGGTCAATTACTTTTTATTGACAAATCAGAATTTGATAATTTTGGTGTTTTTGGATTCCTCTGGTTCTTATCTTTCTATTGACATATAAATTGCAAGATTTGGATTTCATTTGGGCATTCAATTTGAAGATTTCCTCTGAGGTGTTCATTTTGGGGATTTTCTGATCATTAATTTTCAATAATTCATAATAAATCCATTTCTTATCCAAAAATTAAAAAACTTATATCAATAAATTTCATTTTCTCTCTAGTTTCCAAATATCTATTTTTCGTAATCTTCTGACTCTGTTTGATTCTCTGATTTTGCAGAACACCTACTGCTGGTCATAGTCAACGCTTTGACTTTGACTTTTCTCTGTCAAATCCGAGATTTCAAATCTTAAAACTTCTTATTTACCTTATTTATATCATTTCTATATCTTACATCTTTATTCTCTTATTTAAAATTCCTTTTAAACCTAAGTTTAACCAAGTCAACTCTGCGATTAAAGTCAACCCTGCTCTCTGTGGATCGACCCGATACTTACCCAGTACTTGAGTATTATATCTTGTCTTTGTGAGTTCGGTTTTATAAATTTTTTTTGACCATCGGCTTTGTGTTTAACGACGCACGAAAATGACACGTCAATAAGCCAATCACACTTTCATGTATCTTGTTTATGTTCATTGAAATGAAATTCATTCATTGTCATTCTTGTGTGATGTTTGCAATGAAGTCTATGAGCATGTGCAATGACTATGTGAATTATGACGAGATCATAATATAGTGATCACTAGTCTTTAAACATATGTTCTAAATATTCCTATTCGTGGGATACTCGAGAAGGACATCGAATTATCTGGAAAGAATAGCACTATCTAATTGATAACATGCTATATTTACATCATAAAACATGATTTTTCATACATATTAAAGCTTAAATAATTTCATTTACATGCATGTTATCATATTTATATGTATTTTTCTATTATTCTCTTAAAAAGTCATTATAATCTCAAAATACTTTAAATTAGGGTTAATTTTTATAAATTAGAGTTTCATAATTTGATAACCCATATTTTTATTGAGATTATAATTGTTTTTAAAAGATAAAATAATAAGAGAAATAACTTTTATAAACATTCATTTTATTTTTCTAAAGATTAAAAACCTTAATAAATGAATGTATTTTTAGAAATAATAATTTTTTTAACTCTTATTATTTAATTAATTTGACATTTTAGAATAATAGACAATTAAATTTTTGGATCAAATGAAAAAATTTGGATTGATTTGGAGTTATATATTAAAAGTTATGAATTTTTCTATTTTTTTAAAGGATTTTTAGGATTTTTAAAAACAGTTTTTCCTATTTTATTTTCGATTTTAAATAATAAAAATAAATAAATAAGAAATAAAAAAATGGGCGTGGGGCCCGCGTGGATGCGGCGTGGCACGCAAGGCCACGTGGCAGCGCCACGTGGACCCGCGCAGCTGCGTGACGTGGCGCATATATATCATATATATGGTATTATACCTATATTTATATAAAGTTCTTTGTCCTCCCCTTATAAGGGAGGGTCATACCCGTATAAAGCGGTCGGGTATTATATACCCGACCGTTTCTGAAAATAAGTCCGTGTGGGACTAATTTTCTTACCTTTCTTACCTCGCAGGGTGACGTGGCGCAACGATAGGCGTCGGATCGACGGCGGCGATGATCTCACGCGTCGATCGCGTGAGCCGGATCATTGATCGCGATCAAGAACACGTGCGAATTTAACATCATTATGACGGTCCGATCGGCTGCAACGTGGCGACATCACGCGCGTTGATCACGTGGAAGCGGGGCGCACGGAGATCAATCAGCACGTGGTCAAATCGGGGCGTTATAACGGCCCGAGTTAAAAGAGAGCGGGAGGATCGCGGCCGTCGGATCAAGATCAACGGACACAATTTTAGCGTTTTTTTAAACGCTTAAGTTATGGATCTAATCGTGACCGTCGATCGTGATCCGACGGTCACGACTTACTGAAACGGTCCATCGTGGACCGTTTCATCGTAACACGTCGATCGTTTTGATCGGACGGTTCTGAAAAAATCGCCCTATATATACCCATGTTCTTCACGATTCTAAGACATCCAAGCAAAGATCAATCAAATTGACTGTCCAGACACCATCTTTGCTGTTTCTCTCGAGTTCCTCCTCTTCCTCTTCAATTTCCGCGTCCAGGAGTGGTAGAAATCGAGATTTGGTGGAGAATTGAGGGAGAAATCGCAGCTTGAAACTCGTCGAGGCGTTCTTCGTGTTCTTCGTGATTAAGAGGCTTAATCGGCGCGATTTGATCGCAAATCGGGTTTAGTGGGAGCGGTTTTTCATCATTTCTCTTCCTATAACTTTTTAATTTTCGTTTAGATTAGTATTTCAATTCCAATTTCATCAAATTTCATCTCAAAACGCGATTTCGCCGATCCGAAATTTCTCTCCACTTCAATTCATGATTTCTCCGCGAAATCAAGTCCGATTTTGACGATTTTTGATTCCGTGGAATCGATTTGAAGTCTACTTTCATAAAATACCATTTTCCCCAATTTCTTCCATCAATTTCTCGTCCGATTTGATCAAATTTGAAGATTACATCGAAAAATTCCTAAATTCCCTGTGGATTCGACCCATATTTACCATTATACCCTTGAAATTGATATATTTTCATCAAATTGGTAAGTTTGGAATTATTTTTGACGCGATACCGCTTGAAATTGACGACCTCGCGGTTTCGTCTCGTCACTAATCCAACTCATATGATGAGTATGGCCGATCTTATAGCCATCGGTGTGGAGACACTAAGGATAGATAGTGGGTGCTCTTTGGAGAAAGAGTTCACTGAATTGATCCGTATGAATCCCTGAGTGGTATTATACCTAACTGTCAATCAGGTTGATTCATGTCATGATTGTGTATGTGGTCCTTTGACTTGAGACACCAAAGACATCTTGTGGATGGATGATCGTGTTTTGATTATGACTTACGAATCCCTAGCCACGGGATATCAAAAACGTCATATATTGGATATGACATGAAGTCCGCGAAGATGATTGTGTGGTCAAGATGGGATCATTCACCCTCGGTATTTGAGGAGATTGACTCAAAAGAATGAGATGCGATGAAATCCTTGGCCAAGGTAATAGAAATATCGAAGAAGGAGTTCTCGATGATTTCTACACGCATCAGTACTAACTTGAGTGACCGATTAGGGTTTGACAGTTGACCATACCCTAAGTCATTCATGAGTCTAATGTGGATGAAGGATTATACATACATGTTAATCAATGACGGGAAGGTTCCATAAGTGAGTTCTTACATACTCTATATCTCGTAGAGTACGTGGTGTAGCTCGGCACCCAACGGGCTGGCAACTCAACCTATCGATTGGGTTAAATCGATCCTTGATTAATTAATCTATATGTGGATATGGATAATTAATTAAGGTTGACCAATAAGGTGTTATTTGGTCTATAGAGTTATTAACTAGTGAGATATATGGATCTAAAGGGTCACACACATAAGGTTTATGAATGTTGGTGGATATAGACATAATTATGAGGGTTTTTATGAAAAAACCTCATACCAAATGTCTATAAATAGGGGGAGAACGACCATAACTGAAGGGGCCCATGCAAGTCTTATGGGAATTCTCTCCTTTCTTCTCTTTCTCTCTTGGTGAAGAGCTTTGAAGAGGAGATCCAACCATCCGGAGACCGTGTGGATACCGCTAGAGGCTAGACACTTGAATAGCTTCAAGAACTCCTTCAAGGAAACCTGTAAGTATGTTTTCTCATACATCCTAGATGATACGATCATCTGTTCTTGGTGGCTCGATATTTTGAATGTCCGATTCAATGTTTTTCCGCTGCATTTGATGTTATGATCAAAATTTCGGAAAGTTATCGACCTCAGATCCCATCAAGTGATCCTTTGACCTACAATGCAGCAGTGAAAGATTCTAACTCTATGAATAGAGAGAAATGATAAATTTAGAGATCCAATCTATGCATCAAAACTAAGTATGTGTACTTGATTGACCCGCTGGAGGGAATAGTACCCATCGAATGTAACTAAATCTTCAAGAAGAAGATTAGTGTTGATGGACAGATTGACACAGTTAAAGAAAGGTTGGTGGCGATAGGTTATTATCAAAGATAAAGATTTGATTATGATGAGACATTCTCACCGCTTGCTATGTTGAAGTCAATCAAGATTCTTCTTGCCATAGATGTACTCTACGACTACGAGGTCTAGAAGATATATGTAAAAACCATCTTTCACAACTGAAGCCTTGAGGAAGAAGTATATATGATATAGCCCTAAGTGTTATATATACAAACAAAGTATGTAGTTTGTCGAGGTTCATTTATGGATTAAACAAGCATTCAGAAGTTGGAACATGATATTTGATGAGACGATCAAATCTTAAGACTGCATTCAGAATGAAGAATGAGGGGGGTAATGGCGACGCCCTATTTTAAGGCTTTTAAGGATTTAAAAAAAAATTCCTAAATCTTAGAAACGTGTATATTTCAAAATAGATAAATCCTTTTTCAATCATACTTTATTCATTGGATTGAGAAGTTAATTGTCTATTTTTATGTTCTTTTCATTTAAATTAGGAATCTCTATATTATTCACAATTCTAGTCACTGACCATTGAAAACTTAAAGATCCTAAGAAATTAGAGATAATGTAAAAGATGTTTGATCTTTGAAAGAGTCAAACTTGGGAATTAAATCAACTAGTCTTAAATAATGCATTTTAGGTTAAATGGCATATGATAATATACATGATAATGTTATGAAAAATGGATTAGAATTTTCTAATAAGTGTATAGTTTTAAGTACAAATTACACGTTATAAAGGGTTATGCCCTTCTATTTCCTCATTCAACTTTAATCGTATTCTATTTTTTCATTTAATTGCCAAAGATTAAGGAACTCGTTCACTAACATTTATGAAAAGCATATTCTTTCCTTTGCATTATTCAATTTCCACGCGTTCTCTTCATTAGAGGCGAGTAGAGTCGAGTATGATACTCTTAGAACAATACTGACTTAAATGCATTCTGTCAATTTAACTCCTTGATCTTGTACTCTTAATATCACATCAACTAGAAATTGAAGTACAAATTAGGAAGGAGGCCAATGCTCTAACTCTTCAATATGACATGTCATATCAAATAATCTGCATTATCCTGTGATAAACGCATCCCTAGCACATTTTCATTATGTTTTTATTAGCCTTGTGATCTAAATATATTGATTTATTGCTAATTTTAAGTCCAAAACAACATTATACTATCACAGAAACATGTATGTATTATTGATAACGTGTCATTGATGCATTCATTTTTATCATTATAAATGGGTTTTAACACATAATTTTTAGTCATATAATGCACGTTATCATCTTTTTATGATATTTTTGTATTCATCATTACATTCCACTCATATACTCAACTTGCACCTATTTAGTGCTAATTTAGTAAAAAACAGATATGTCCTATCATGCACTATTCTGTTCAATTACTTATGCTATGAGACTAACCTCATTTGACTCTTTCGAAGTCAAGTGGTTGAATTCTCATATTTTCTATGAGTTATGTGGATGTAGGGACATAGGTATGCAAGTAGGAAAGCATGTATATGGATGACGATAAGAGAAAGAGGAAACACCTCTCTACTAAATTTGAACACCAAGAGAACCATATTTTTATGAAATATGGTAAATGAGGTTTGGATTTGGTAAAGGTATCATCATAAGATTTTTAGGTTAATCCAAAATTGATTTAGAGTGAATATTGGGCCAATCTCCTTATTTTTAAGGAGGTTGGACCAAGCTTAATTTTTATTAAATGAGACGTTAATTTTTTCTCATGATTTTAGATATTTTAGGATAAAAAGATAGAGGATTAAATTCTTGATCCAATGGAGAAATATTTCATGAAAAAAAGGAGTTGTATTTTGTGAGATATTCAATTTCTAAGTTTATGGATTTTTCTGGAAAATTTTTTTCTAGAATTTTTTTAAGGACTTTTCAGATTTTGAGCATATTTACGAAAATGTTACTTCGATTTTTTAAGTGGAAATTTACAAAAATGCCCTCCGATTTTCAAAGTTAGAAATTTACAAAAATGTCAATCCAATTTTTAAAGTAAAAAATTATAGAAATGCCCCTTCGATTTACAGGAATTTTAGAAGTCAGTAATTTATAGAAATGACACTCTGACCTATCTCAATCAAAGACTATGATTTCTCTAAATTAAAATCATCATATCTCATGATCTAGATGGAGTTTTGAGCTGAAATTTTATTTCTAGATTCATCTTTTAACCCTCTATCCATCTATACCCTTGGATCAAACAATCAAGCATGAAAAAAATTGATTTTAATAATTGGACTCTTTTACCCCTCTGTACACTCAAACCCTAAGAACTCACTATAAAAGCCTTCATTTTTCTCTCTCCTTACATTTTTTCGGCTCTCTCTTAACATCAGGCTACCAGAAAGAAAGGGGGCAGGAGGTCAAGGCCCAAGGAGGAGCATTATTTGATGCTCAACCTTGTTGTGGAGAAGGGAGCAAGGAAAGATCGTGATCGGAGTGGATCGAGCATCACCCGGCCTAAGACGGGCACACCGATGGGGTTTGTGCGACGATCTGGATTGAGTTATTGCATGTGTTCATCATCTTCATAAATAGTAAAGTTGTATTTTCCTTTTATTTTTCTTTCTTATTTTCTTTTAATGTAATGGCTTTGACATCATCGAGACTTGCAACTCTCTCTCCCTATCGCTGCACATTGATTTGTCGATCTATCGCTGCCGCCGACCACTCTTCTCACCTTGTCATCATCTCATCCCCATTACATTTCTTTCTACATTGTTTATCCATTAAAATTCATCTTTCTCTCCTAATTAAAAAAGAAACCTAAAAAGTATCACTCATATTCATCTCTACATGCCGCATTTACGTTTGTACTTCTTTCCAAGCTCTCACTTCTTCCACGCTCTCTCACCTTTTATTTGAATATCTAATCTCATTATCTCAGCTCCATGTGGATTCGACCCTTGCTTACACTATAATAAGTAGGGAAATATAAATTTTATTTGCATGAAATCGATACACAACAACGACGGAAAACACGGCTAATCGAGATCATCAATTATTGATGAATATAAAACTTCCTCATATGAAATGATATTCTTTCAGGGAATCAACGCACCAATCTCGGGTCAAAATATTGTCAGAGAGAAAATCAGCATTCTAGTAAATAATATGAATAAAATAAATATTTTGCCAACAATTTGGAAGAACAGGTCATGTATGAGAGACGAGACCAGAATTCCTGCAGAAAATAAAAGTTTGTCAGGAGAAAGGAGCAGTCATCAGTTCATGAACACATATTGGCCGAGACGAAAAGCTCCCTCCTGCTCTCAATGAAGTTCTGCCTGAACAAATCAAACTCCCCGTGCTCAATCGCTCTTCTTATTGCACGGAAGAAGCCAATATAATGGTAAGTGTTATGTCTACATAATAAAGAAACGATTAGAGAGAGAAAGAAACAACAAGAGAGAGAGATCAATGGCATACATCTCAAGGAGGATATGAGCCAGCATCTCATGCACATTGAGAAGATGATTTATGTAAGCCCTGGTATGGTGTTTACAAGTAAAACAACCACATCCCATCAAAATTGGAGAACTATCCTTCCTGGAGAATAAAGAAAAAAAGGGTTAGCACATAAATAATGGAAGTTGAGTGGGTATTGACGATACTCTTGTAAAGAATAAAGAAAGAACCTGTAGATTGTAGCCCTAAGATTTATTTTTGTGCCATCAGTGGAAGTATTTCTCGGCAAAGAACTTCCTCCAGCTTTATCAAAGGAGTCGAGGGGAAAGACAAGGGCTAACCCTCCGAGGGTAAGATGATAAATATACCTAAACATGGGGCACAAATGCAAAAGAGAAACTGAAAACTAAGAAGACGGAGAGAGAGGGAGAAATTTTGGAGAAAGCTACGTACGTGGAGTCAAAAAGATCAATCCCTGCAGCAACACCCTGCAATATTTCCTCTGAAAAGAATTTAATATAGATGAGGATCACTGTTAAATATGGTAACGGATTTCTCTTCCTAGAGAGAAAGAGAGAGAAGAAGAAGAGAGGAGAGAGAGAGAGAGAGACATGCTGGTTGCCGTAACATTACCTGGAAGACCAAGCCCAGAAACATACCGCAGTTTTTCCTCCCTTAAATTTTCCTGAAAATTTTCTGAGAAATTCGTTGCTATAGATACAAATATTAATCATCGTATCCTACATTTTCAGAGTAAAGAAAGTTTACCACAACTGTACTAAGAAGAGCTGGACGCTCTTCCATGCTTTCTCCAAAACCAAAGCCTCCAAGCCAATAACCTGAGTTAAATCCAGGGTTAACGGGAAAATTAATTGAAGATTATTATATAAATGAAGAAAAAAAAATTACTTATTTCATTAAATTCGACAAGCTGGAAAGATCAATTATAAGATAGGGTTCAGGGACTGGGTTATCGTGATTGACTGATTGATTGGATAGAAGGCACAATTGATGATTAGATCACCCCGAGGCCTAAGAATCAAGCGCCAGCAAAGCAATTAAGATTGATGAAGATTCAACCTGAGTCATGGGATCTGTCTTCTGACAGATCCACCAGCCATGGATTCAACTTGCACCTCGATGAAAAAAAATTCATAGAGAAAAGAGAGTGTATTCCCAAAGCCAATCGTTGGAAACACACATCAATTGAAAAATTAGAGAGAGATGGTTTTTGCAGCCATTGCTAGACCACCCTAAGAACTGAAAATGCACCTTGATGGAAAAATATAAGATAGAGGGTTTTCCCACCATGGCTGAACTGTCAGGAATTGAAAAATGCAGCTCAAAGGAAAAAATAGGAGAAAGTTTTTCTGGCTGCTGCCAACCATTTGGGCTTGAAAATGCATCTAGCTGGAAAACTTTGTGAGAGGAATAAGGTCTTTCTGCTACTGCTGGCTCTCGACCAAAGATGCCTTTCCACATTTGCTTTGTCAAAGATGAAGTAGGGTTTTGTCGAGCTGCCATCAGACGACTGGTCAATGACAAACTGGGGGCCCATTGATCTTGATCCTCTCAGTCATCTGTCTATGGAGATAATTGATCCGATTCACAAAACCTATTGCTAGATTAAACCTGAATCCAGTCTTTAGACATAAGCCACATTCCATTTTTTTACTCCATCACAAGAATATTTAATAAATCGGTGAATCCAAATCAAAGCAGGAAAGGTAATGCAGTCACAAATCCTGCGCAAAGTGAAATTCGAAAAAAAAAGGAAGGGAAAACTCAGAAGACCTGAAACATTTCTCTTTGCCACTTCTTTGGCACACCTTCTGCGCTCTTCTAAACTGGATCCTCCAACTATCGCCCCCAAGATATCCTCACCACCTGACTGAATTCCCTTGGACGAGCACAAATTCAAAATCATCTTTCTACCACTCAAAATAAATGCTGAGGTAAATAAACACACCGGGTCTAAAGCAATACATTCATCGAGCCAACGAACTGTCCTGTCCACTGAGGTCTTGTTCCTCTTCTCAACCACCCAGGAAGGCACTTCATCTGCCAATGAAGCCCATAAATTTGGCTTCAAAGAGGAAATCATCTCCATGTATCTTTCCGGTCTAATCTTTATCCAATAAGACAGAAACGTGATAAGGAATTCAATACACCAGAATGATTATGCCTCGATAACTGACTAGATGAGAGAGATTACCAACAAACGACCACTTGGAGTCTCAAAAGAGGCTCCAAGCTTGTTTGATCCTTCCACCGCAGGAAGTGATTCAACAGAATCTCTAGGTACGGATACAAATAGAGCATCTGGCAACCCAAGCATCGGCCTTAGCCCTCCAATACTGGAAATAGTCTTTGATGATGGACATTCAACGCTGCAACAGCAATTAAGCGCGCAAAATCGTTAAAAATTATTACTTATCAATATAACTACATACATGCAAATCCCCTTGATCAATGACGTGTATCGAAGTGTATACATGTATCTTGAATTTCATCACTAATTCGATAAATAAAAATGTCAACAGATGAATGTATCTATATACTTCGGCTATTAAAGCTATTTCATCATATTTACGGATAAATATCATATACTCAAGAGCTCGTATCTGTAATAACTTATGTAGACATATTTCTAAATCATCAAATCGTAATTACAGGTAACTTAATTTCATCAACGAGAAGTGGAGTAAATTGGATGGAGGAGCTCACAAGTGGATAGGACTGACATGGAGGAGCCGCGAGTCGGGGGACGGCAGAGATTGGAAGAGATCGGGAGTGATGAAGGAAGGCAAGCCTTTCCTCGTCGACAGGAGAAGAGCGGGAGTCTCGACGCCACGCTGGCAGTCCCCCTGCACGTGCAGCACTCCACCTCTCGCCTTGCCGTTCCCCTTGGCGCCGCAAATCTTCGCTGCAAACCTCATTTCTCCCTCTCCGAGCGACCCGCTTCGTACTGATTCAAAACTTGAAGTCCCCCTTCTTCTGGATTAACAAATGGGCCGCGTAAACCGGTCCCGATGGGCCGGGAAAAATGAAAGGTTACTATTATTCCCTTGGTTGGGTCAGGCCCGATTATTTCTAAGAAGGGGCATAAATTGTAGGGTTCTGCTATTTGTGTCAACAGCCTATTTTGATTGGCAATATTGCCGTCGAATCGTCCGGCACGATCTCTGATTTTGGACCTCATTTGCATCGTTCATAAAATCGACGACTGCCGATCAGTGTCACGATATTTCTAATTTTAAAATTCCTTTTTTTCTAATTTCTTATTCGCCTTGTTGTGAATAAGAAATCGATTCTTTTTGGCAGACACCGCTTGCATCTGCGCGTCATTCTCGATTTTAATCGAGTCGAATCAACGAAGACGGTTGATCACTCGATATCGATCACGATTCCGTATTGAAATCAATCTACGCCCATGTTTTTGTGTCGAGTACGACTTGACATTTGTCGCATGACCATGAACGTCGGCGGGGATAAGAACCAGTGGTTCGGAACAAATCCATGGCGAACACGGACGACCAACAATTCGTCATTCTTGGTAGGGTTTGGAGAACAAGCTCTGAAAGAATTGGAAAATATTCATCATTCTGGCTAGGGTTGGGCGGTCCCGGTCACGGTCCGGTTTTTGGCACACCATTAGGTCCACATCTGAATTCGGTCTCGGTCTCGATCTCGGTCCACCTCGGTCACGGTTCGGTTCGGTCTTAACTTTGGTATCTCTTGACCATGGATATGCGTATCTGAAAAGAGATAAATATATCAACATCTATTAGTTAAAAAAATTTCTTAGTAAAAAAGCAAGCTGGGTTGAATTCTCCCTCTCAAAACGCGGGCTGATCGAGAAAGTGATAGGGTGAATTCTCCCTGTCAAAATGCTGCCAAACTGTTGCGGCAAAGATGGATTGGTAGGATCATATGTACTCTCTCTCTCTCTCTCCCCATCTCCCTATCGGGGTCAACGGTGAAGTTCTCTCGCTCTCCCTCTACATAAAAATATAATCATGGTCCACGGAGAAAGAACTTGGAAAAAGATTAAGGGAATCAAAAATATATACAATAAATTGGAGCAAGAATAAATTCGCACATCAAAGAATTGAAGCCCGTCAACGAGCAGCTACTGTCAATAAAGACATCCCCAATTTGGTGAAAAGTCGACTCTCCAATCTTCACTCTGTTGCTGAACGAGATGTCGTCAATTTAACTGTGGTTTTTCCAGCCTTCATTGCTGACTCTAAACCTTCAGTGAAGTCAACTCACTATCTTGATGTTGACTCGGGCGGCTGACGAATTTACGAAACCACCTAGTTGACCATGACGACTATCAGTCTGGGTTGGCATCCCTCTCCTGACCTGCCTCTCAAAATGATGGTTTGATTGATTCTAAACATTTCTACTGCTTTTGTGTTCTAAATATATACATATCTATATCTATCTAAACCCATCCACCTCCTAGCGCAGAGAGAGAGAGAGAGAGAGAGAGAGAACGCAAGCTGGCGGTAGAGCTGTAAAGGCGAAGGGGAGAGAGAGATTACGATCACCCTGAGCTACGTCATCAACAACGCTCGCGTGGTCTTCCTCAACGAAAGGCGACAACCACGAGCCGTTACGTCGGCGGCGCCGACTTCCTCCTCTGGCTCCTCTTCCAAATCCGCCACCAATGCATGCTCCTCTGCTCTCGTTCTCTTCTGGACCCTTTCCGCTTCTGTTCCCTCGGCTGCAAGCTCAATCCTGAGATTGCGATCACCCTGAGAGATAGAAATTTCCTAATCCCTGCTTTAATGCATCTGCTTAATAGATATTATAGTCTTGAATTCCTGAAGAAATATTTTATCATCATCAATTTTTGTTGAATGTGCTCGATTGCAGATGGATATTCCTACAATATCATTATATCAGCATTTTGCCAAAGCGGACGACTAAAAGAAGCAAAAGAATTGGCTAAAGAATACGAAGTCACCTACAAAAAGTATGCAACACGGGCGAGATGGAAAACGTGATGCAGACGCTGAAAAAGATGGACGAATGATGAATGCGGGATTGAGGGGTAAGGGGTGCCCTGCGGGCCACCGCCGTAAGAATCCAAAAAGGAATCTGCTTTGGCTGCCATAGCAGGATGTCTTCGTCTTCCTCTACGAACAAGTCTGCGCAGATGCATCCTTTTCGCCGAATCAAGATGTGAGATTTTTCTGCCCCCCCCTTCAATTCGTGTGCGAGACTAAGATGGACGGGAGCAGAATAAGATGTTCAGACGTAGCCATGTAAGTAGGCGCAGTTCCCTGTCCTTTGGTTCTCGAGGAACAAAAAACGATGGGGTCCCGAGGCTGGACGCCCCAACGCCGTTGACGGCATAAACATCGCGCGGTTTTCCCTCCTTTGTCATGTCGTCGTCACTCGTCTATCATATATGTCTATTTAATAACTCTATTGAATCAATAACACTTTTTATCAACCTTATTAATTTAAGGGGAAAACTCACTATACATCGTGACCTTTTGAGAAGCGTCCAAATCCACTCCCACCTTTTGAATTGTCCAAATCCACTGCTAGCAGGGCACAGACTCTGACGTGGACGGCGAAGGAAGTCATCCGATGCCACGTGACCGTCCACGTCAGCGAGGGCAATGGGGGAAAAAGAAGAAGAATCGGCGACGAATTTTTTCTCTCTCTCCCCCACGACTCTCTTTTTTCTCTCTCCCCGACTCTCGACCTGCATTTCTGAAGAATTCAAACAACTGAAGAAGAAGGTACGTTCTTGGTTTCGATTTCGTTCCGTTTTTCATTTTCATTTCATTTCCGTTCCGTTTTTCATTTTCGTTTTTCCGATTTTTCGTTTTTCATATACTTTTCCGATTTTTTGTTTTCCGATTTCTGTTTTCTGAGTGTCGTTTTCGTTTCTCTCTTTCGTTTTTCCTTTTTCGTTTTTTGTTTTTTCGTTTTTTCATTTTTCGTTTCTCGTTTTTCGTTTTATTTTTCGTTTTTCGAATTCTCGAGTTCATATTCCCCATTGCCGACTTCCATCACTCGTGAGTCCGACGCGGATCCTCCTTGCACGTGAATCTCCCTCTTCATCGCCCTTGCTCCCAAATTTGCTCCGCAGGTTTCGACCGTCCCACGATCCTCTGCCGCCCTCCCTCCGCGAGATCCCCTCTCACTGTCGCATTGCCTGAATTCTTGAAAATTGTGAGAGAAAGAAGTAACTCGTGTCGTCTGGAGAGCCGCGACCTGCCAACTGCATCTCCTTCTCTCCCCGATTCCGTAGCCACACCCTGCAATCTCCAGACTCAGCTCACCGATGCCATATAATTCCTCTACACCGCATGAGAAACACCCACGGTTCCTCCTCCTCGACGAACCACTCGTGTCTGCCCTGGGACACCCCACGGTTGAGCACCTAGCCGTGACGGTGATTGGGTTTCCCTCTGCCCGACTGTGTCTTCTCCGAGCTTCCCCCCCCCCCCCCATCTCGCCTTTGGCAGTGGCTGCACCCTCAATCTGACTTACACCAGCGATCAACCTAGAGTTCCGGTTAACCTCGGACCTGAACAACTCCACTGGAATCACATCCCCCCCAACCTATAAATTCTGTTTTCATTAATCTATTTCCTACATTCCAATTTTCATTTTTCGTTATTTTTTAAATCTGCCTTCCTTTCCGTTTTCATCAATTTTGTTCTAATATCTTTTCGTTTTTATAAATCTGTAGTTTCAATTTATTTTCTAAATCGACGCGTCTGCTGAGAGACCTCAAATTCAAGCGTATTTGACCTCTCCATGTCTGCTGCCTCCATTTGATCGCTGACCTCGGAGCTAACCTGCAAATTTAGGTTAGGATGTTTTTGTTTTATTAATTTTCATTTTCTTTGTTACGACGAACATTCATTTGGTTCAATTGAATCATTGCCTCTGATTGTTTACGGCGAACATTCATTTTTAATTGGTCGATTGATTGTTTTGAAATTTGTGTTTTCTGCTCATGGTAGGTGAATAAAAGGTGCAGATTTCTACTGACATTTGAGAAAGACGTGAGATCAATGCTGGAAGTACGGTGAGTTTTCCCCGAATTTAATCAGTTGATTCATTGATTTTCTTGAATCCATTTGGGATTAATTTCCAATCTATTTCGAATCAGTCATAGTCTAATGTGATTGAAATTGGATCGGTGTTCGTAAAGAAAAAACTACGGTACAATTTGTGGCAATTATTTGAGAAAAAAAATCAAACAAATTGACTGTTTGATTCTTTTGAACTTCAGTTATTGATCGAATACTTCAATCTTATTAGAAAATCTTAAATTCAGTGTTAGATTGAATCGATTTCTCATTCGTTATCATAATTTGTTTTTACGGAAACAGTTATGCGATTGATTATTGATTTAAATTTTAGGATCATTTTATTTGATCATTGATTGATCAGTCCGATCGATGAATGACAATTTTTCTTGATCAATTTTGATTGATCACTAGTTGATCTATTTTCTATTGATTAGTCTTGATCCTAAATGGGATCCTAAATGGGAAATTAATTCCACTTGTTGGGCTCACAAATTTTTTACGCTACTTTATTGCAGGGATAATGGGTCCGGAGACGCTTCCCCGTGTCTTTGGGTAGTGACTATAATTCTCGTCTTCAAGACGAGGAATATGATGCTTACACTAATGATCCAGATGGATGTCTATGTGAAGAAGGGAATGACGGAAGGCCGCATCGCAACTCCAAGTACCTGTGGTTGATTACGAAAGTGAGGAGTATGCTAATTCTGATGATGAGGTTTTTTATCTAGAAGATACGGATGATGAAGGTGACCAGGTGAGGAATGTCAAAATGGGCGCAAGGTTTGATCCCCAATGCCCCATTGAAAATATCAAATTTAAAGTAGGCTTGAAATTTGATTCGCGTTGTACATTTCGTACTACGGTGAGGAATTATGCCATAGAAAATGGGTTCAACCTCAAGCATGTGAGGTCTACTGATGCATCCGAAGAATTTAAATGCCTAGAAGGTTGCCCATGGAGGATTTATGCTAGCTTGGATCAGATGAAGGAGTACTCTGTTGTGAAATATTTAAACGATTATCATACATGCAGCAAGGCCACTCGGAACAGTCAAGTCACCTATAAGTGGATTGCCAACCATTTCCTAGATAAATTTCGAACAAACCATGATTGGAAGTCTGTCGATATAATGTGGGAAATCCACGAACAACTTGGAGTCAAAGTTTCACGACAAACATGTAGTAGAGCAAAAGCAGAGGCGTGCAACATGATTGAAGGGTCTTTGGAGGACCATTATCACTGGCTTCCTTGCTATGTGGCGAAACTGAGGAGGGTTTATAGGGGAAGTACTTTCGAGATGGTCGTCGAACGGGACAATCCTGACTCTTTGGTTAGGTTCAAGAGACTATACGTGTGTTTTTCAATCTCTAGCAAACGGCTTCAAGCACGGTTGCAGGGCCGCTCATCGGTCTCGATGGCTGTTTTCTAAAGACTATAGTGAAAGGTCAACTGTTGAGCGCTGTGGGTAAGGATGGAAATAATAAAATGTACCCTATTTCTTGGGCGGTGGTTGAGGGCGAGAATGAAAATTCATAGACTTGGTTCATTACACTATTGGCGATAAACTTAAACATGTCATGCGGTAATGGCTGGACAATTATGAGCGATCAACAAAAGGTACTTCACTGACTCGTTCGTGGCATTGAAATCTTTTGGACAGTTACAAAATAATAATTTTTTACTTTTTGACATTGTGCAGGGGCTGGAGAAAGCGGTATCATCTCTTTTACCGAATGCGGAGCATAGGAATTGTGCCAGGCATATATATTCAAATTAGAAGAAGAAGGGGCACTCCACTGCGACGTTGAGGACTATGTTTTGGAAAGCTGTGAAGTGCACTACCCGTCCAGAGTTTGAACGTATCATGGGCCAGATGACAGCATTGAAAGTGCAGGCCGCGTACGACTTTGTGGCAGTGGGAGTACATAAGTTTTGCAAGGCATACCTTTCTACGTGGCCTAAATCGGAAGCGACCGATAATAATATTTCTGAAAGCTTCAACAGTTACATCCTACGGTGGAGGTCCATGCCTATCATTGATATGCTAGAAAACATACGAAATGCAGTCATGCGTAGGATAGTGAGAAAGAGGAAGGTGTTTCTTGGCAGGTCTGATGAACTGTGCCCCGAGGTAAGAAAGTTGGTGGACATAAACATTTCAAGGTCAAGGCAGTGTTTTCCACTAGATGCTGGCGACAATAAATATGAAGTAACCAACTTAGGAAGCAAATTTGTGGTTGACCTACGCGCCAAGACATGCGGTTGTGGATATTGGGATATGATGGGTATTCCGTGCTCCCACGCCATTACATGCATTCATTTTATACAGTTGAACCCTGCCGACTTCGTCGACGATTACTTCAAGAGAGATAAATACAACATGGCATATAGTTCCTACATTCCCCCGATGAATGGGAGGATCGTGTGGCGCGAAACTGATGGTAACTACTTATCCCCCCCGCTCGTGAGGAGACAACCTGGTCGACCCAAGCGAAAGAGAAGAATTGACAGCAGTGAGATGGATCCGAACCGTCCAAGCTCCTCTAGGATGGGCGTGCGGATGACGTGCAGCCTTTGTCACCACACTGGGCACAATCGAAAGACGTGCCCCCTAAGGAGTATACAGGATCTGAACATGGCATGATGAAAACTATTGTGATTTTGGGCTCTTGAAAAAAAAAGGGAAGGGAATTTTGGGCTCTCCTCAAGACTTAACTTTCTCCAATTCCTCTTTCAGTCCACGAGGTGTCTCGTCGTATACAAGACTCGACCGTATTGGCAGTTGTTGCTTGTCATATATCATTCAAAAAGAGCCATGGTCTTCAACTTTTTCGAAAACCAAGTTGGTGGTATTTTGCTCCAAAAATGGGCAGTTTGTGTGCTTCTCTATGTTTTCATGTCCAATGGGAGTCTATCTTCTCACCAATAATAAAATGGAAATAGCCTTTCAGGACGTATAAAGTACGGGCAGGCAGCATCATAAGCTTCTTCATCAAATATACTAGAATTCTGATTGCTCCAAATCCATGCCTGCTATGATCTGCTAGAATCGGCCTGCTGATGAGGCTAGAATCGGCCTGACTGACAGGTTGATTTTTTTTATAAAGCTTTAATTAAATTACCCTCACAGGCTATTTTACAGCCTCATGTAAGCTTACCTATGTCTCATGTTTGCATGAACTCAATGTGCTTCCCTATCTAACCTTCGCTAAATTGTATCACTTTCCATCTATCATACCTCGTTGATTGATCATTTTTGCTTCTATAAATGTAGATGGCATCGGTCTTCTTGGTGGAATCATAACTCATTTCTCTCAGTGTGAAGTGCCACCAAAGGTTAATTTTCATATTTTTAAAACTGAAAACTTCCCCTTATCATCTTCAACGAAGGGCAGCATTAATGGACGGACGGGGTAGTTATGGTCGAGGAGTGACGAGACGAAACCGCGAGGTCGTTGATTTCAAGCGGTATCACGTCAAAAATAATACCGAACTTACCAATTTGATGAAAATGTATCGAATTCAAGGGTATAATGGTAAATACGGGTCGAATCCACAGGGAATTTAGGAATTTTCAAGAGATCTTTTAGAATTTGTTCAAATTGGACGATGAATTGATGTGAGAAATTAGGGAAAATGGTATTTTTAGAAAGAAGACTTCAAAACGAATCCACGGAATCAAGAATCATCGAATTTGGACTTGATTTCGTGGAGAAATCGAAATTTGAAGTGGAGAGAAATTTTTGGACGTTGAAATCGTGATTTTAGATGAAATTCTATGAAATTGAAAGCTAAATCCTAATCTAAACGAAAATTAAAGATAATAGGAAGATAATCTAGGAAAAACCGCTTCTACTAAACCTTTTTAGCGATCAAAACGAGGTGATTAAGCCAATTAATCACCGAAAACGTCAAGAGCGTCACGACCGGCTTCAAGCGTCGATTTCTCCTTCGATTCTCCACCAAATCTTGATTTCAACCCCTCCATGGATGCGGAAATGAAAGAGGAAGAGGATGGAATCAAGAGAAACGAGTGGATCGGTGTCTAGACAAGTCAATTTGATTGAAATCCAACTCAAATGCATACATCGACGAAGAACACATCTATTTATACTAAATTTGGGCGTAACCGTCCGATCGTTTCGATCGACGGTTACGATGAAACGGTCCATCGTGGACCGTTTCGATTAAGTCGTGGCCGTCAGATCGTGATGGACGGCCACGATTTAATCCAAGGAAACGCTTTATAAGAAACGCTTCGATCGCACCCCTTCATTCTTGATCCGACGGTCCAGATGTCTCCCGCGAGATTTAATCTGGACCGTTATAACGCTTCAAAATAGGCACGTGTTTGATCCTTGATCCGTGGGCCGCGTGTCCACCCGATCGACGCGCGTGATGCCGCCACGTCGCGTAGATCATAACTGTTATAATCCGTGGATTTAAAACACGTGGTCTTGATCTTTGATCATGGACCGCGCTCACGCGATCGACGCGTGAGATCGAGGCGCGCCGTCGATCCGACGCTCCTCCTCGCGCCACGTCACCTGAAAGGTAAGAAGAGTGTGGATTAGTCCCACACTGGAAAAAAGAGAAGAGATCGTCGGGTTTATAAGACCCGACGATCAGTAAGGGTATGACCCTTCCCATATAGGGAAGGACAAAGACCCCTTTTATATAAGTAATAAATATATATACTATATGTAAAACTGCGCCACGTAGGCGCGCTGCGCGGGTCCACGTGGCTCTGCCACATGGCCTTGCGTGCCACGTCGCACCCGCGTGGGCCCCGCGCGCTTTTTACATTTTTTAATATTTATTTTTAACGTTTTTTAAATAGAAATTAAATCAGAAAAATAAGGAAAAAATCCAGAAAAATCCCAAAAAAATTGTAAAAAATCATATCTTTTAAAATACAACTCCAAATTAATCCAAATTTCTTTCATTTGATCTGAAATTTAATTATCTATCATTCTAAAAATTCAAAATATTTAAATAACAAGAGATTTAATTTATATTTCAAAAAAATATTCATTTTTTTAAAAGATTTTAACTTTAGAAAAATTAAATGAATGTTCATAAAAAAATGATTTCTCTTATTATTTAACTTTAAAAAACCATTCATAATCTCAAGTAAAGATGGGTTATAAAATTATTTATCCTTAATTCATCATAATTAACCCTAATTTAGTGTATTTTGAGATTATGACATAAATATGCATAGAATGATAGAAATGCACTCAAAGTATGATAACATGCACATAAATGTAATGTTTTATGCCTTAAATTGCATTAATAATCATGTTTTATCATGTTAAGATTGCATGTTATCAAGGAGGTTTAGAAGGGGGAGAGAGTGGAAATGGGATACCAGTATGCTCAGTTTAAAAGTGAAATGGAGGATCACCAATCACCAGTCATCTGTGTTTCACTTTTTTTAAAAAAATTCTGTTATTGATTTTTCTTGAGATGTTTTTATTACTATTAGTAGTAACTTATCTATAATGGTGTTGGCTTTCAGGTTCTGTTATGCACTCATTTATCTGAGATCTTCTCCGATGGTCAAATTTCAGAGGTCTAAAATTCTCTTAATTCTTTTAATAGAACTTTTTGGTCTATATTACTTTAGGGCTAATGCGGCTCTTCGATGTTCCAGTTGGAGAACATCAAGTTCTACACCATGAGTATTCTAAAGCGTAACAACTCCCCAACGACTGAGGATATTGTCTTCCTGTACCGGTATTTATTAATTTTTAATTTTAATTTTCTTATAAATTTGAGTGCTTTCTTCTTTGTTTCTTTTTCGGATGGAAGACTTGTGCCAGGGAATATTTTCAAGCTATGGTATGTTTTTTCTCCCCCAAAATTTTCTTCTTTTATTTCGTCCAAATAAAAAAATTTAAATTATTCATCTTGCAGGTATGCACTGTGCACAACTCGCAGGTAAAGATTATTTAAACTGAAGTTCCTAGCCGCGAAAATATTTTAGAAAATGCAGTTCCTTGATGAGGAGAAATTCAAGGATAGCGTCTATAAGTGAGAATTTTCTCTTTTCTGCTTTTTAATGAATTTCCATTTTTGCTAAATGCAATGGATTTTAATGATTTTTTATTAGATTGGAGCAAGAATCTGGATTCTTTTTCAATACAAAATATTTTGAGGATTTGGTGTGGAGTGGGGAATGGGAAGAAGTAGAAAAATATCTCTCGGGATTTACCAAGGTTGATGATAACCGTTATTCCATGAAAATCTTCATATTCAATTAAGCATGTGGAGACCCTGGCATGATGCTCAAGATAGTTGGGGAGCTCATCTCTTAGTGCTTATCTTACTTAAAAGCAGTTCATAACATGATACGAGTTTTCAGTACCAAGTTCATTGTGTCCTAATCTCACTTTTTTTTGTGAAATTTGTTCTTTAGATACCTGCCTCCTGTCTATTGTCTTGTTGTTTCTAATGACCTGGATGGTTTTTGTTTAATCAGAATATCAGCAGACGATATAAAGAAGCTCAGACTAATCACTGCTGTGAAGACCCCATATTTGCCTGAAGGTCAGACTAATCACTGCTGTGAGGAGGATAGAATTTGTCAACATAGTCAACAATCTTGGGAGGGAGTATTTTGTGGGTGAGAAGGATGTTCAGGTACTTGACGATGAAGACTTTACTCTGGTTGGCCGTTATTAGTCAGGAATTTGAAGAATTTTGTCTTGGGATGTTGTCTTTTTGTTTATAATTTAATCGAGTAGATGAAGCTATGTATCCTACCGGCTATAAATGTTTGATATTGTGGATTTGTAGAACCATTGCTCTTACTTTTTTGTCCAGATTTTCTATATCAGTGCATGCACATAGTCCCTGTTGAAGGAATTATCTGAAGATGATGATAAGTAGCAGTTTGGCATTCCACATTACATAATCATTGAGAAACTATAGTTGTTGCTGAATGATTGAGTTCATGCAAAAGTTTCTGGGTGCGTCATGAGAGAAAGACTACTAAATATCTCTTGCAATTTCATTTAGCTACTTCAGATTTCATGATGACATTGTGTTGTCCATAGTACTCCTGAAATATGCACCCCTAATTTGAAATTAGGGGTGAACATCTTGATCCCTGGTTGACACATCTGTAGTCCAATTTATTACCTTGGGTCAAGTGGATCCACTGGGAATCTATCGATAATTGATGATGCCAAAACTAATCATCTTGGTTGGACTCATTCGGGTTTGTTTTCTGATGGATTAGATGGGTCTCTGTAGGAAAGTTATCTACAGAACAATCGCCTAAATTCGAAGCATTTGGCAGATATTTATTACAAATGAGACATGATCAAGGACATGCTGATTTGTTAACTCCTTTCTTATTCATAATTATGTTGTGCTGCTTTACTAGCATAATCCAATTGCAAAAAACTGATGTCTAACTTCAGACGTATGTGAAGAAAATAAGCATCCGCAGTCTTGAGTTTTTGAAAGATGGAAACTGCAATTTGTCTCGGAAGAGTGGGTTTGCCTCGATCAGCTTCTTGAGCTCAGTGAGCATAATGCTTCTAGCTGACTTTGTGTCTGCATACTTGGACAGCTGTTTGTTCTCTCTACATAATTACACCATTGGAGTAAATAAAAATTCATGTAAATTCTCCTCAGCCAGTGAATACCTGAAGTTATCAAGGGTCAGAAGCTGTGTAATCTCCTTAAATAGATCCTCATTAAAAGACGAGAAAACCTTCAAATCCTTCACCAGAATATCCACAGCTTTAGGCTCGGTCATGCCTGAATAATAACAAATCAGGGCAAAGAAAAAAATGGTAAGACAGAAAAAGAAAAAAAATTAAAAAAACAAACTTTCACTCACTTATCTAGGGCTTCCAAGTACTTCTGCTTCCGAATCTTGAAGAAGATTTTCATGGAATAACGGTTATCATCAACCTTGGTAAATCCCGAGAGATATTTTTCTACTTCTTCCCATTCCCCACTCAACACCAAATCCTCAAAATATTTTGTATTGAAAAAGAATCCAGATTCTTGCTCCAATCTAATAAAAAAATCATTAAAATCCATTGCATTTAGCAAAAATGGAAATTCATTAAAAAGCAGAAAAGAGAAAATTCTCACTTATGGACGCTATCCTTGAATTTCTCCTCGTCAAGGAACTGCAATATGAGGAATACGAGTTCCCTGCTGAGATTAGACATGAGGAACAATAGATCGGAGCAGATCCCTATTTCCCTCTCCTCATCCGCCGGGGGATCGATCGATCGATCTATGGAGTTATTGAGGGTTTGGCCTTTCTAGAGAGAGAAAGTAGCGCCTAGAGAGAGGGAATAAGAGAGAGGGTTTGGCCTTTCTACGAGTTCCAAGAAATAAGAGCGAGAGAAGATCGCGAAATAAGAGAGAGGGTTTGATCTTTTTTTCCCCCATTGCCCTCGCTGACGTGGACGGTCACGTGGCATCGGATGACTTCCTTCGCCGTCCACGTCAGCGTCTGTGCCCTGCTGGCAGTGGATTTGGACAATTCGAAAGGTGGGAGTGGATTTGTACGCTTCTCAAAAGGTCACGATGTACGGTGAGTTTTCCCCTTAATTTAATTATATGATCATACAGATTAATTGATCAAGGATCAATTAAACTTAATTGATAAGCCACTAGTGATGTATATTATGGGGCCTATAAGCATGTCACACTTTCATGTCTTGTTTATATTCATTGAATAAAATGCATTAATTTTTATTCTTGTGTGATTTTTATAATGAAGTTTATATGTAAATTAAAAATAAAATATAAAACAATGATCACTAGTCTTTGTACATATTCCAAATATTCACATTCGAGGATATTAATAACATGTAATATTTACTTATAATTATATGATTATTAGTGCATTTTAGGACTCTATTCATATGTTTTTCATTTATGTTATCATTCTATGTAATTTATATCAAAGGTTTCAAAATGCATCATTTTAAGGGCCCATCATGTATAAATCATGAGTTTTAATTTTAAATAGATTAATATAATTTTATTTGAGTTTTAAATGAAATATAATTAGTAAAAAATATTTCTATATAGATATTCTAAAATTATTTAATTTTACTTTGTAAGTGAATTTAGCATATTTTGGCGTTAAATATGTATTATCTAGTTATTTCTTAAATTAAATAGCATATAATGATAGATTATTCAATTTATGATCAAATAAAAAATTTGGATGAAGATGAGTTGTATATTGAAATATATAAATTTTCTAATTTTTATAGATTTTGTAAAGATTTTTTTTAATTCATTTTATTTATTTTTAATTGAAAAAGTTTGAAGACAAAGTTTTTAAGTGAGTGATAATGTGGCATGCTTACGTGACACACTTGCTTGTGCGGCAACACGTGGGGGAATCTGGATGATGTCACATGGCGTGCTGGTGATTCCTACGAGTATGTTTTCTCATACATACTAGATGATATGATCATTGATTATTAGTATTTTGAATATCTGATTCAATGTATTCTATTGCGTTCAATGTTTTGATCAAAATTTTGGAAGGTTTATCGACCTTAAATTCTAATAATTTTTTTCTTTCTTCTCAAATCAAAATATTAAATAGGAGATTCAATCGTTCAATGATCATGCAAATACTACTTGAGGATGGACACCTAGATAGCTTCAAGAACTCCTTCAAGTGAACCCTATAAATATGTTTTCTCATACTAACTAGATGATGAGATCATTGGTTCTTGGTACCTCAATATTTTGAAAATTTGATTTAGTGTATTATACTACATTCAATATTTTGAGCAAAAATTTTAGAAGGTTTCTTAACCTTGGATCCCAAAAATGATCTCCTTGCTTATCTCGTTCTCTCTTGGAGAAGAGATTTAAAGAGGAGATCCAACTATTTTGGCAATCATGTAAATACCACTAGAGAGTGGACGCTTGGATAGCTTCAAGAATCCCTTCAAGTAAACCCTAGTAAATATATTTTCTCATACATACTAAATGATAAGATCATTGGTTCTTGGTACCTGAGTATTTTGAATATTTGATTCAATGTATTTCATTGCATTCAATATTTTGATTGAAATCTTGGATGGCTTATCTACCTCAAATCCCAAAAAGAGGAAAGTCTAGAAGTGAGCAGAGCAAATTTTCATGATGAACTAAAGAACACGCCCAATAATATCATTCAAGTCATCAAAAAATTTATATCGTTATCTATTTATTCAAACAACAAGGTCTCTAGGTGAGGCTATGAAAAATGATGTCTTAGAGAGACAAGGAAAAAATAGTGTGGTCGTAAGATGGTTCAACACGCATGAGGACCAGATTTGGCGAGGAGAGATGACAATGAGCTTTGAGCTGACACAATCTCCTCAGCGAGAGTTATAGCATCTCGATGAGCTAGCACGATAGTCTATTGCAAAAGGAGGTCAAGCTGGTGACCATGTGTTTGACTGAATCGTGACCGAGTGGTCATTAAAACCACACGGTCAAGGGTCAAAACAAAGTCCAAACTTACCAATTTCATGAATAATTCACGAATTGAAGTGTATAATGGTAAATAAGGGTCAAATCCACAGGGAATTTGGGAAATTTCTGATGATCTCTTCAAATTGATCAAATTGGATGATGAATCGATGATTGAAATTAGAAAAATGAAATTTTATGGAAGAGGACTTGAAGAAGAATCCGCTCAATCAAAAATCAATGAATTTGACTTTGATTTTGCGGAGAAATTGAAGATTGAATAGAGGTAAATTTCTGAAAATGAAAAACAACGAAATCCAAAAATTAAGACTGAAATTACTTAAAATTACGATTCTAAATTGAAATTAAATGCTAAACGAAGATAGATTAGATTGAAACACGATCCGTAACCCAAAATTGTGATCGAATTGTTCCAATTAATTGCCGGAATCAAGACTATTCATCAAAATTCAGAAAATCACGATTTGTGGAGTTCAAGCGTCGATTTCTTCCTCGTCGATCGTCGAACCTTGATCTTAAGCACTATGTGGACGCGAAAATGAGTCTAGAAGCGATTGGGATCAAGAGATTCAAGAGATGCGGTGTCTAAACAATTTGATTAAGTTGAATTTCTCTCGAATGCTTTACAATCTCGAAGAACATCTCAATTTATAGGCAGTTTGGGCATAATCGTCCGATGAAACGCTTGATCTTCGATCAACAGCTCTGATGAAAACGCATCAATGTGAATCGTTACCGTTAAGTCACAACGGTTGGATCGCTAATCGATCACCGAGATTTTTGCCACGTTGCGTGCATTATAAAAATGCATCAAACGGTCACCGTCGGATCGCGATCGGACGTTTCTGATGCATTTCCATCAGTTTAATCTGAGCCGTTATAACTCCTTTAATCAACGGCTCTGATTAAGTCATTTAGGAAACGATATGCTGACGAATCGTGATGTGTCACGTACCCCCCTCACTTAAGTGAAGATCGACGGGTTTGATTCTTCGCGTGATCGGGACACTTCTCACGCTGCCACGTCGCCTCCTCGCCTCAATCGTCGCTCAGGATGCGATCTAACGCTCCAGATCGCGTCACGTCACCTGTGCACTTTAAAATATCTGAAAATTAAAATTTTAATTATAAATTTTGATTTTTAATTCTGGAAAATCCTTAGAAATTCATTAAAAATTCAGAAAATTTAGAAAAAATCTAGAAAATCCCTAAAAATTAGAAAATTCATAACTTTCAAAATATAACTTCAAATTAATCCAAATTTCTTTCATTTTATAAGAAATTAAATTATCTATCCTTCTAAAAAGTCAAATTCAATAAATAACAAGAGATTTAATTTCTATGTCAAAAATAAATTTATTTATTTAAGATTTAACAGTTTAGAAAATTAAAGGAAAGTTCATAAATTAATTTCTCTTCTTATTTAACTTTAAAAACTAATTACAATCTCAAGTAAGTATGGGTTATAAAATTATTTATCTTTAATTCATCATAATTAACCTTAAATTAAAGTATTTTGAGATCATAATGACTTTTTCATAGAATGATATATAAATACTCATAAATATGTTAACATGCATAGGAATGAAATCTTTTATGCCTTAATATGCACTAATAATAATGTATTATCATGTCTAATTAGCATGTTATCAGTGTTCTTGGTGTAATGATGAGCGAACCATATACTCTTGTTTTTGGCGATTCTATTTGGAATCAAATTGGTTCTAGGTTTTTTGCCATAGATCTTGGATTGATCTATCGTGGGATCGAAGCTGCTCCGATTTTTTTTTCTTTTTTTGTAAGAGGGTCCAAATCGGGGGCCTTGACACTGAAATTTGGGAGGAACTAGCTCTCCTAGACATAGATTTATCGACAAGCATGGGAGGTGTGAGAGATCAAGTGATCTAGTATTTGGAGAATTAGACTATCTAACTATTCTTAGATTGTTTCATAAATGATTAATTATTTCAAGAGTGATGATAGCGTTGAAGAGTAATCTCGAAATGAATTCTTAGAGGTTCCAATGGGCCGATGCCCATCAGTTCTTGCACTTACTGATGGCCCATTGTATAATCTATCCAATCGCACTCTTGGCGAACGTACCGTTGATGGGGTTTGTCAGTCCTTCATGCGGGCCCGGGTCCATATCGCATTCTTCCCGTTATCGGGTACGGATCTTCTGACACGTGCACCATCGTCCATGAGACCATGAGTATCGAGTCCATCCACTCTTTGGATCCGACTCAACTGGAGACAGCTGGAAACAGCCTGTCACCAGCCAGTACTACTCTCCATCTTCCTCTCCCTCCCTCCCTCTCTCTCTCTCTCTCTCTCTCTCTCTCTCTCTCTTTCTATACCGGCTCGTGCTTTTCTTCGGCTGGTAGCCAGCAAACGTAGACGAAGAGTCGATCGATCTTCCGGGAGGTTTTGTACGGCGAGTTATTTGCGGAAACTGTTCGTGAAGGGCAAGGAATCTCGCGGTTTGGTTTTCGTTTTGCCATGGAATTGGGTCTCAAGTTCACGCGTCGGCATATCTGGAATTAAGGTTTTAAGGAACTCCTGCTCAGGAATGACGGCCGAGTGATCTCTCTTCTGGGTATTTGCTTCCTTCTTATTCTTCCTTGCTTTGTTATTTCTTCCTTGGTGTTCTATGAATGGAGTAGTTTTCCATCAGAAGTATAGTCTTTTGTTGCAAACTGTTGTTGAGCTTTTTACTTCAGCCAATCGAATATTACGATCCCTCTATGGACCCATTTTCTCAATTTTGATGATCTGTATGCTGCCATAAAGAATGAGTGGAATTTGATGCCAAGTCCGAGATTTATGTCCTGGAATCCTTTTTCTTTCACTTTCTGCTTTATTCACGAAAGAACAAATTACTCTCTCGTTGCAAGAAGTGTAATTAATCATCGAAATCAAGCGATTGGGAGTATCTTCTGTCCTCGCTGCTATCCCCTCTGTTCTAGTGTCTGACCTAAACTTTGTAAAACTATTTTTCAGGTGCATTTTTCAGATTAAAAACTGTCTCAAGACCCGCACCATTCCTTATATATTTACAAATTTTAGACCACAATAACAGTCTCTAAAGGATAATGGACGCTGGCGAAGATCACATAAAGAAACTGTGCTTCAGGTGATGCCCCAGACGGCTTCCGCAGCCGAAGCCTTCGGTGCGGTCACCATCGCCCTGGTCACTCATCTTCATCCTCCTTGCATTTCTCTCCATTGTCTACACCATCCATTTCTACCTCAGAATTCGGCAGAGAAATCTCCTCTCTTTTGGGTACTTCAACGGTCCTTGGGTCTCAAGAATTGCCTTTTCTTTGGTTGCAATCTGGTGGAGCATCTGGGAAATCATCCGGCTAAGCCTTGTATCCGCCAAGACCCGATGGCAGAAGCATGCGTGCAGGATCTACGTCATATCCAACATCGGCGTCTCCGAGCCGTTGATGCTCTTCATCCTGGTCTTCCTCCTCCGAGCCTCGTTACAGAAGCGAGAGTTCGGAGTTCTGAGCCGCCACTGGAACACCAAGACCATCTCTTGGGCACTTCTGCTTGCACTCCCTCTATTGATTCTTCAACTAGGGATTGTCTGCCTGGGGCCCAGTATTCTGAAGCAGGATACCGATCGGGCAATCAAGCTGACAAGCTACTTCTGGAGCGATGTAGATAGTGGTAGTGGTGGTGGTGTTGGCGGTGCTTGCACTTATCCTCTCTTCAGTACTGCGCTGTTGGGTCTACTTGAACTTTCTCTGATTATATATGCTTCATTTGCTGCCGGAAAGATACTCTCTCTGGTGGTCAACCGGCGGCTCAGGAGGCGAGTCAGCATCTTCATCCTCATGGTCGACCTTTTTCTTCTTCTGAGGGTCATATTTCTAGGACTCTCAGTTGTGGCGACGCCCGGCAGGGCTGCCTTCGAGGGGCTCGTGTTCTTCGCCTTCCTGCTTCAGCTCATGTACGCCGCCGCCTCCATTTTTGTGGTGGTCATCTGCCCCGTGATTGACTCTCTGGCGCTTAGAGAGACTGTGGGGGTTGACTTCGAGGAATTTCCCTTTGACGACTATTATAGTGATGGGAATTCTCTCGTACCCAACAACCACGGCATCCTAATGGAGCCCGGGAGAAGCTCTGACGTGTCAACAAAAAGAGGGTCTATCTCTTTCCGGAACATGATCAAGATGGATTTTCTTTTTGGGCCGGATTCTGCTTGCCCTCCCGGCTAAGTCCTTGGAACCCTTGCTCCTTATAGAAATTGGTCTTCTTTCAGCCATTTAAGGCAAGATTTGCGTATCAGTTTTGCTTTATGGGGAGAGAGCGATGAATGGGTCCTGACAGCTGTTGTGGCGTAAGTCAAGGAGTGGAAAGGGGGAATGGAAAATCAGAAAGTATCCAGTTTTGTCGGATGTTGACAATTTTGAGAGAGATGGCCCATTTTCCTAGATTTTAATAGGCCAGATCCCCGGCTTATGACGTGTTGAACAGAAATTGGGCTGCTGGCGTCTCTGTCTCTTTCTCCGGGTTTGGTGGCGTAGGTAAGATTTGGGCATATCTTGACTGCTGTCTGATTTCTGACTTTGTGAGGAGGAATTCAAGCCGCCGGTCAAAATCAGATAAGAGCATAAGATATCTCCAATTGGTGAGTGAGAGAGAGAGAGAGAGAGAGAGATGGGCTTTATGATAGACGGAAGTCAGATTGAATACATGGCCACATTTCCCTCGTGCTGCCGCGATCCCGCTTTGCCCGTGACGAAATAGCCCATAGAATTTTCATAATTAGAAGAGAGAGAAACACTGGGTGATCGCGATAGTAGTCCTATCGCTGTTCCGATGATAAGCTTACTCGATGTCTGTCATGGCATCCTGCATAAAGAATCTCCAATGATTATCATCTGGGTCGTTCTCAATCAAAGGCGATTATGAAGGAGAGAAATCAGAGGGAAGAATAAAACTGAAATATCACGGAGAATCTTTCAGCCCGGACGAGTACGAGCGAATATTCCTAATAAAACTTATTCATTTTACCCTGACCCCTTCCAAATTTTAGAAAATACCTTGGCAAGCTTTGTGACGTAAGATGCAGCCAAAACCGTGATCAATAGACCTATGCCTAAGGTGATTAATTGGCCGTTGCCTCCAGGTAACCCTCCCGTTGACTCTTCTTGCTGCGAAAGTCAAAACCCATTAAATGGCATTCCATCTGGTCTTTGTTTGCATAAAACCAGCTTTTTATCCAAAACGGGAGAAATACAAGATATGGGTTCGAGAAAAAAATTATCGTGAAAATATCTGACAAGGTACCCTCCACACCTATGAGGAAAAGGCCCAAAACGGACCCATTAGAAACACAGGCCCATCGGCGAAGGGAGAAGGCATCATCTCTCTCTCCCTCTCTGCCGGAATTCCTCTAAACTTTGTTGAATACCACACTGAATGATCGTTCAATATCTCGAAGAGGAATCTCGATTAAGAAAAACAATGAACAGAAAGAAAAAACTAGATAACGGCCTTACAATTACAGCCCTCCCGAATGCACCAGCACTAACATAAGCCCATGTACCGGGAAGCATCCCCAGCCAACTGCAAGAAACAAAATGAATCTGGTTAGATCGGCAAGATCTGAGCTGATGAACAACTTAGGAGATAGAAAACCAGAATTAGGTAGATTTTTTTGCACAGATGAATTCACCATATAGGCGAGGGAGTTGATGCACCGAATTTTCTTTTGGAAATGAGATGATGCACCTTAATGATCCTAAGGAAAGTGCCTCTTACTCAGAACGTTCTAAACTAGGAAAAAGTAAATGAAAATTGGAGCATTCACTCTTATTTTGGTCTTCGGTAGGTCTAGAGATATTTCGGTACTGTGTGGGAGTGTGTAAGCCAATAGAAAACCTGATGTCCTACCTTTCACTGCCCCTCTCCTTTGCTCTACATTCAGAAGTCCATGATTAAAACTAAAGCTGAAAACATGAGCATGGACCAACGACAGTGACGAATCCAGATGCAGTCAAAACTGTTATACATAGTCAGACTTCATTTTTTCTGTCATAGCACTCCGGAGAAATCTCTTTAAAAGAAATGTATGACAAAAATGGCAAAAAAATAACTCTACTAACCTTCCCACAACATAGGGCAAAAACTCCACCGAAGTCAACCCGTAAAGATAGTTCCCAAGAGCAAAAGGAAGCAACGGACTTAATCGCAGAAGGGCAACCACTCTGAAGCCATTATCACCGATTGCACGGTCGATGGCCTGGAACTTTTGATTCCCTTCAACTAATTTTAGAATCCGGTCACGAGCCAGATATCTGGCTATGAGAAAGGACACGGAAGCCGCTAACTGCAAAGGAGTTGACGTTTCTTCATACAGAAATTTGTGGTAAACTCTAATTTTTGCCACTTACCGTTCCACTTATAGAAACGATGACTGTGCCGGTCAAACTGCCAAAAAGAATCCCCGCTGCCATGGTCAACGGAATTGCCGGGAGTGCAAGAATCTACGGGGAAGAATATCATGAGGTTTCTCTCTCAATAGTAGAGATAGAGAGAAGCATGAAATCTAAAACATGAGCTTCTCTCACCTCCAGCCCGGCGTAGACCGCTACAAATAAAGCATACCCTGCAGGTCCAGAACCTAATTTTCCCAGAGAAAATCACGATAAATAAGAATCAAACCTTAACCATCAAATAAAGTTTTGGAGAATAATAATTAACAATCATTGATCTGTCCCGAAGTCAAACGCAGGTATAATTCAATGCATGAATTAAATCCAGTACATTCCTTAATTGATACCCTTTAATAAACTCGTCAAGTAACTTTTTACCGATTTTCTGTCTAGCTGAAGTTTTTTATTACCTTCGATCAATTCGGCAAACTGCGTGAGAAGATCGTTGATCTGGTCCTTATACATGTAACCCGCGGCGCTAAAACCTCCAACGACGCCAATGAGCAACAATCCGGCAATAAATGTGCCCTTGACGGCGGCATTTCCTCCAAAAAAATCCTTTTCGCCTTCATTCCTCTTTGCAATCTTTTGCACTCTCTGCTTCTGAGCTTCTCTGAGAGATCCAAAAGTCTTGTTCACGAAGAGACTTGTTTTCTGGCGTCTGGATACAGATCGAAAGATGAAGGTCAGCCCGAAGCCAGGGTTAGCGGGTAGAGAGGCCAAGGAGGGAGGAGAAGCGAGAGGAAGCAACAAACGCCTCGTGAGAGGCATTTGATGGGAAGGTTTCAGGACCAAGGTGGAGAGGCGAGAGGAGAGGGAGCTTGCCAGTACAGGACCAATAGAGGGATGGCTTCCTCTGTGGGGCCGCTGAGGATAGTAGTCTTGGGGAATCATGGCTTGACACGTGTCAGGATCGGCATCTTTTCGTAACTTTGAAGGGGAGATTCTGTCCACCATTGTCTTCTCTGACCATGCTAAAGAGGAATTTGATTTGCTGCCTCTCTCTAAACTTAGGCGTCAGAGACAACGAAGATCATGAGAATACTAAGGTTAGTAAGCGCGAGATAGAGTGAGAAGACATTCGATATTAACAAGAAATGCAAGAGCTAAGAGGGAATTGCCGAATAATCCCTTTGTAATCATCATCCTTGTTCATCCATTATGATCATTCTCCCATGAATGAGCATAGTTGATGTATTCATCATCCTTTGTGTGGGCTTTATGTTTATGTTTAGCCCTCTTTTTTCCACAAAATAACTCAAATTGATCCTTCACGCAATCACGCTACCATATATCTTCTTCTGTCTCCCTTGGATTTTTTCATAGCTGCTAGTAAAAAGCTTGTCGAATTACTACATCACAGTCTGATATAGCCCGTGATGGAGCCCATGAACCCATTTCTGATATCGCCAAAAAGCCCACATCGTGAGGCCTTTTCAGTGCTAAGTGGGCCAATGGAGAATCTCTAATGGTCGATAATATTTACTGAGAATGACCTGAAGACATAAATATCTTATGCCATATTTTATAGTTATTTTAATTTGTAAAATTTCTGAGACCTATGAAGCTTTTTTTTATTTCTCGAGAGCTCTGTCACTTGATAAATGCAATTTTTTTCAAATTTATATTTTCAAGATTTAAGTATTTTTTTTCAAGGATTTATCCTTTGGATGCCCGTTTACTGTTTGAGGCTTATGCAAGGCTACATTATAACTCTGAAAGACATACCGAAGTTATTCCTTTTTGGGAGCATTAATGGGTTCTATCCGCACTGGCAAAGCCTCTTTCATAAGTGCATCTGTACTCTTAAAAGAGTTTGACTCCAACGTGATTTCCATTGCATTTCAGTGTCTTCTCAATTTACCATATTCTTACCCTTCTTCAACCTCAATTTCGGCGGTTCAAAAAGTCATGAAGAACTTCAATTCCAATCGCCTCAGAATGCACCTTGTCGAAATATTATAATAGACAATTGAGTACATTTGTAAGTACAAAATTCCAATCACCCAAGTATGTGCATCATTTATGAAAAAAAATTGTCTAGTTGCCTATCAAAAAATAGTAACTAGACATCTATCTTTTATGAACCTCATCCTATAATCTCTTTGGACTGAACATCAAACCCTCCTTTCTCTCTGCGGAACATCATCCTACAACTCTCTCTCTCTCTCTCTCTCTACAATTCCCGTCTTTCTCTCCTGAACCTTCTGCAATGAGCCTATCTTTCTCTGTATTCATACTTGTACAAAAACATTTCTCTCGCTCTACCAATATATATATATTTCTTTTCGCACAAAATTATAGAACTCATTTTACCAGTTTTCCAAACATAACTTACAAGTGACGAGGAGGCCGATTGTTCCCCGGTATCAGTGAATAATGAACAAGACAGAAAAAGTCAACGCGGCCAGGTGACACAACGAACCTCCGAGGTGGTTCCCACATCAGGGGAGGCCTCCCCGAGCATGTTAGCTGAAGGTTGACCTGGCTTACTTCTGTTAACCAGGCCTCTTTCTTCCAGGGCTTCCACAATTGAACTCGCCACCAAGTTAGCCTACAAAATCAGAGAAGCATGAAAAATTAGTGCCCGTTAAGGCAAACGACTTGTTTTAATATTTCAAAAAAATATCCAAAAAAATCATAAATCTGTCAGTCAACTCGATGTATTTCTGCAATAGCCAGTATCAAAAACTTCCAGCTGCTTTGACTGATATTCCATGAGGGACTCGACCATGATTTATTTCAAATAATGGCTAAATTGGTAGGGAATTATCCCGAGTGTACGAAGACAATATCAGACTTATATGATCATGAAAATTGGATCTGTTACGATTGCCAAATTAGGGCGAGATAAAAAATTGCAGCGAAGAGTTCTTTAAAATCGTGATAATTCTACTATTTTTACAGTAATTTTCCAAATAGAAATTTACAATTTGGGGAGATGATAAAAAAACAATAAAATATAGGAAATGGATCTCCGAAGAAGCACTTCAATTTCGTCAGAATCACATTAAATCAGCAGAATATGAACATGGGTCTCACCGAATGGGAAGCAACGTCGATCAAGCCCTTGAAGATTGGCAAAATACAGAACCTGAAGTTTACCAAAATGGGTAAATAATTTTTTAATCGAGCGATGAATTGATGGAAATTCTGAGATAAAACCGAGAGCACTGACATGCCCCTCCCACCGGCTAAAGCTTCTGCCGAAGGGTCCCTCCATTCATCCACCCTGAATAAAACATCAAAAAAGGGAAAGAGAGAAATAACTAAAGGGACCCTTTTCTAGTGGAACTTCCCATTTTCCTGGAAACAGAACGTTCTTAGAGAGATAAAAGGCTACTTACACCCAGCCATAACGCCGATCGAACTGCAAGCGACCGTCGCGGCGGCGCCCTCCTGCTTTCTGCATGGAGAGAGAGAGAGAGTGACTAAGAGAAAGAGGTTGAATGAGAAGATATCTCGATCAAATGAGGAAATAGTTAAATTCAAATTATGTAACTCGGGGAGAGAAGCTAAATGAGCTAAGATAGCCTGGTTGGGTTTCTTTGATTGGGGCATTAGAACCTTGGAACAAATTGGTAGGTCATCTTGGGTAAAAGGTAAATTTATCTAAGTATATTTAAATTTTTACTTAAACTTCTCTCACTCTGTCAATCCAAGTTTGATAGTTTCTCCCCCCACTTTGAAGAAATACTAACTTTGATTCCTTTTCCTTGGATATAGCTGAAGTAGTCTATTGATAAAACTACGGAGCTAAGCAAATGTGACATCTTTCATCCCTTTGCCAGGGAAGATGCCAAGAATGGTAAGAACTAAAAGGGATACTTGGACCTATTGATCGAGGATTAATAAAAAGATATACAAAAATACAAAGTCATACTTTTATGGCATTACTCATAAAATCCAAAGTCAATATGTGATTGGGTTGCCGAGGGGGAGGGGGCAGTGGCGGCGGCGGCGGCCGCAAGCAACCTATCCTAATCCTTGGAAGAGCTTGGCTTATTGTTAAGATTTCTTTCCTAATTTAATTTTTGAGTTTCCTTTCATTTTTATGTTGTTATTTTAGTTTTCTTCCAAGGCCTATAAATATGACACCCATGTATGTGAGTCATTTGATGCATTTTATAAGTAAGATGGTTTTCTTCTTTCTTGAGAGTGTGCCATACGGATCTTTCATTGCCATCATGTCGAGCCCCACTTGCCATGAATATGTTTGTCTCTTGAGATCTTTTATAGCCACTTTTTGCCACCACGTTGGATCTTGCCGTTAGTTGTGCGTCTAATAAGTCCAATTTTCAGGTTATAAATATACCATTTTAGTCAATCAGACCTGTGCAATAATATTTATAATATTTGACCTCAATCACAAGTTACCATTTAAAGAGGGAGTGAGGGTTCAAACCACAAAGAGGAAGGTCAATAGATCTACATTTTTATTTGTGCAAAATTAAAGATTTTGATGAGAAAGTGAATGAGAATAATGGGACAAATGAAATACTTGCAATGCAATGATATGGAATATTCAAATCCTCTTTCGAATAAAATTTTAAGATTGAGATATAAGATTCTAATCTCATTTTTATTTTGTTATGATTGAATGTTCACTCTAAAAATGCTCTTATTTTGATCTTTCATTCAAGAGCTCATATACTCTTCCTAGATTTGGTGTCTTGCATCCAAAAAGAAGAAGAAAAAGAAGAAGAAACTCACTATAAATGCCCATTCCCAACACAAATAACAACCTCTATTGATAGTGTCTTTCCTTCGACTAGCTAATGCTCAAGGCATAGCTAAAATATAAAGCTTCCTAAGATTTAATGCTCCTTTTCATCCAATGTTGGTCTCGACATCATCTCTCATTTTTTTAATATGAAAAAACTAATGGATAATATGGCCTATAATTCAAATCACCCTTTTATGTATCTCATTCTCATATTCCTTAAAAATGAAATGTTTCATTATTATCCTTGTATGATGTTTCTAATAAAGTTTTATGAGAATATAAAATGACTAAGTGAATTATGATAAGATTATAATATAGAGATCACTAGTCTTCAAACATATATTTTAAATATCATATTAAAGAGATATTTGAAAAAGACATCGAATTATCAAGAAAAAATACTATTGTTTAACGTGACTCACATGATAACAATGTTTGATCTTAAGGCCATCAGTGTGGAGATGATAAGGATATATAGTTAGTGCTCTTAAGAGAAAGATTTCACATAATTGATCTATATGAATCCCCAAATGGTCTTTTGAAGTGACATGTGAAAGCCATCTTATGGATGGATGATAATATCTTGATTATGACTTACGAAACCCTAGCCAACAATCTCGAAACATCATATGTTGGATATGACATGAAGTTCTTAAAGGTGGTTGTGTTGTTAAGATGAGATGTTTTGCCTTCGATATTTGAGGAGATTGACTTAAGAAATGAGATGTGATGAAATCCTTGGCCAAGGAAGTGAAAATAATGTAGAAGATGTTCTCGATGATTTCCTCCATGCATCAATACAAACATGAGTGACCAATTAGGGTTTGATAGCATACCAAACCCTAAGCCATTTATGAGTCTCGTGTGGATGAAAGATTATGTATATATGATAACCAATGATGGCAAGGATACATGAGAGAGTTTTTATATACTCTATATCTTCAACAGAACGAGTTGTAGCTTGGCACCCATTGGACAAGCAACTCGGCATATTGATTAGGTTAAATGGATCCTCTAGTAATTGAAACAAATATTGATATAGATCATTAACGAGGTTAACGTATAAGCATTATTTGGACTATAAAGTTATTAATAAGCAAAATTTATGAGCCTTGAGGGTAACACATATAAGGTATATAGACATTAGTCGATATGGATATGATTCTAAGAGTTTTTTGTGAAAATTTCACATACCTAATGTCTATAAATATAGGGAGAACGATCATAACTCAAGGTACACATGCTAGCCTTGTGAAAACTCTCTCCTTTCTTCTTGTTGTCTTTTGGTGAAGAGCATTGAAGAAGGGATCCAATTGTCTGATGATTATGTGGATATTGATAGAGGCTAAACACTTGAACTTTAAGAACTCCAATGAACCTTGTAAATATCAATTTTAATCTATTCTAGATAATAGGATCATTGATTCTTGGTACCTTGGAATTTTGAATATTTGATTTAAGGTATTCCATTGGGTTCAATGTTTTGATTAAAATTTGTGAGCCTATCGAGCATCAAACCCTATCATGATCAACGCCTTCTTTTGAAACCTTGAGGATTCAGAACCATCCTCATCTAATATATGTACGAATGATTTAGATCATGCTCTTTTATACGATTGTATTATAATTCATTATCTAATATATGTACGCCAAATATATTTATGCTTGATTAAGATCATCATCTAACTAGTAAAATGATATTTTTGTATAAGTATGAATGGTTTAGATTATCATTTAATACATATACTTGTGATCTATGTAAAACTAGTAAATTTTTTTCATAAATATAATGAATAAAATGTTGAACCCTAAAAAACATTAACATGTCATAGTATATCATATAAAACTATTTACATGAAATTAACAGAATACATAGTGCAATCACTATGATGTTTGAGTAATCATCATGTTGATTTAGTTTCTGATTTTTAATGGAAATGAAATTAATAGACCTCTATAATGAAAAATTGATGACTTTTTATTTTTAACATTTTTTAAACATTTAAATTTTGTGATCAATTCCTTTATATTAAGGTCCCAAGTTCAGTTTTAGGTTTTGAAGTTTTTCTAATGCCAGACTTAGGTATAGTTTTAGGTTTTTGAAAAAAGGGGCCTAGACCACGAAAAAAAGAACCTAAAACTTATGCATGAATTTTTAAATCAATCACAATACAAATTCAATTTTAAGATGACTAAACGGTAACTAGTTAAGCTTTCCAATCAACCATCAAGAAGGGAGAAGTTAACATCTCTAAAATTGGGTTTGGAGTAGTCAGTGAGATTTATATAAATCCCAAAAGACCACTCTTCTCCACGAGATCTTACACACTTTCCCTAGCTCAAGAACATGAATCCATTCTGATAGGAAGCTCAATCCTCAATAAAATACTAAGGTTTTCATAGATCTTCAATGGTGAAGTATTGATTCATATATTTCTTAACTTTTTCAATCCCCCCTCTACCACTGTGATGATTAGAATATCAATCACATACATCACAAGACTAATGCATTTGACTTCATTCTATTTTCTAGAAAATGGTGCATAAAATGAAGCTTAGAGAATGCAAAATATATTTTATATATATTTATTTTAACTTTATTTCTATTTAAAAAGATTGATGATAACATGCTAATTAGACATGATAATACATGATTATTAATTCATATTAAGGCATAAAAGATTTCATTCCTATACATGGTATCATATTTATTAGTATTTATCTATCATTTTATGAAAAAGTCATTATAATCTCAAGATACTTTAATTTAGGGTTAATTTTTATATATTAAAGATAAATTATTTTATAACCCATCTTTACTTGAGATTATAATTAGTTTTTAATGTTAAATAATAAGAGAAATCATTTTATAAACATTTATTTAATTTTCTAAAGTTAAAATCTTAAAGAAATCATTGTATTTTTGAAATAGAAATTAAATATCTTGTTATTTATTAAATTTGAATTTTTATAATGATAGATAATTAAATTTTTGATCAAATGAAAGAAATTTGGATTAATTTGGAGTTATATTTTGAAAGTTATGAATTTTCTAATTTTTAGGGATTTTTTCCAAAATTTTTTGAATTTTTCTGAATTTTTAATAAATTTCTAAGGATTTTACGGAATTAAAAATTAAATTTTCCGATTATTTAAAGCGCACAAGTGATGTGGTGCAATATGGAGCGTCCGATTAAGTCGCAATCGATAATCAGGAGCGTGATGCGACATGGCGCATAGTGGGACGTCCTATCGCGCTTGAAATCTCAACCGTTGATCTTCACTTAAGTGAAGAGGGGTACGTGGCGAGATCGGGTCCACCATATGAGATTTAATCTCCACCGTTGATCACAAGGAGCTATAACATTCGAGATTAAACCAATTCAAAACGCATCAAGATCGTTCGATCGCGATCCAACGACATACGTTTTCGATGTGTTTTAAAACGCATGCAACGTGGCTTCATCTCGAGCGTACGATCGCGATCCAATGGCCACGACTTAATGGTAACGATTCACGATCATGCGTTTCATCAGAGTCGTTGATGCGTTCCATCGGACGGTTACGCCCAAATCACCTATAAATTGAGATGTTCTTCTTATTTATAAAGCATTCGAGAGTAATTCAATCAAATTGAACTGTTTAGACACCAAATCTCTTAAATCACTTGATCCCAATCACTTCTAGACTCATTTCCATGTCCATGGAGTGCTTAATATCAAGATTTCGATAATTGACAAGGAAGAAATCGATGCTTGAACTCCACGATCGTAATTTTTATGATTTTTGATAAATAGCCTTGATTCCGGCGATTAATTGGATCAATTTGATCGCAATTGTGGGTCAGGGATCGTGTTTTATCCTAATCTATCTTCGTTTAGTGTTTAATTTCATTTTAGAATTGTTAATTTAAGTAATTTCAATCTTATTTTCGGTAAAATCGTGAGTTATGTTTTCAAAAATATCATCTCCCTTCAATCTTTAATTTCTCCGCGAAATCAAAGTCAAATTCGATGATTTTTAATTCTGTGGAATCGTCTTCAAGTTCTCTTTCATAAAATACCATTTTTCCCAATTTTTGGAACTTGAATATGCATCATGATTCATCAGAATAATCAGATTCATAAACCGGAATTAAATACATACCTGGATTCACCAGATTGATCTTCATCGGAGTAGATTACTGAATCGGAGAATAGTCTTCTTGAATATCCCTGATGTAACCTCCTGATCTCTAGAGGAAATGGGATTCTCTCTTGAGGGTTATAAGCATCAGGTTATCCAAGTGGACTATGGCCTCCTATTTATAGGAATAGAGGAAAGCTTAAGCCTCTAATCAGTCATTAGACAACTCATTAATGACTAATGACTGATTTACTGCCTCTACACATAATTAACCTCCACACACATAATTGAATGTCATAATCCCCAAATTAAACATAATTGAATCACTTAGATGGGATTATAATGATAGCTAATCCACAATAATACATAACTATGTCCACTTAATAGAGATTAGATCTAACAATCTCCCACTTGGACAAGATATGTATTAACTGAATATTGTGAATTATCACTTTATGAGCTCACTTGATGCTATCATTCGCGAACATTCTAATCAATCTCGTCCATCATCAAACCAGCAACGAACCAAAGGGATTTTCATCACATTGAGCGTAACTAAACCCAAACAATGATCACATATACTGATCAAATGACTAACATAGATCGTGTGTGGATGTGTAGCATGAAAATTACATGAAATGTGATTCGTACATGTACATTTTCAACTTAGTCCTCTGAAGTCTAAAGAGAGATCAACTAAAATTAAGTTCATAATGGTAAAATTCAAACAACATGTCTGTTACATAATGACGCAGCCTTAGCGCAGAACAATGAAGAACATGGGGCTTGAATCCTCAAACCTTGATCTTCAAGAAGGATTAGGTTCTGAGTCCACATAACTAACCTCTTCAACCCTTGAATCCACAAGGGGTTGTACTTGAATCCACAAGCACAACACTCTCAAAACAGGAGAACACTCAAAGGGGAGAAAGCAAAGCTCTCAATAAGGAATAACTTCAAATTGTGTGTTCAAGTGTTACAAAGGGGCCTTATATAGGCCTCAAAAAGTGAAGGGTCGTCCAAGTGACAAGACCCATGAAAAGACAACACAAAAGTCTTGAAAATATAACTCTGACAGCATGCATGTGTCAGAGACAGAAGTGACAAAAGTAAAAGAGAATCTTCTAGGCCTTGTCAGGCCTCTCCAGAAAGTTATTTGTATTTTCCAAGGCATTTCATAAATATTTCTGGTCCCAAGGAGATTTTTTGACAAATGTGTCAGATCCTAGGTATGCTCCCTTGGGCCCCCAATATAAATAAGACCAGAATAATACAAAGTGGGTTTCTCGGCTACATTCTGGCCTACATCACATAATAAGCACACAAAATACACCAAACTCCCACTAAAATTACATATCGTCATATGAAGTGAGACCCATATAAGAAATATGTTCACGGAAAATTGAAACCGGAACCCCTTTAGTAAGTGGATCTGCTACCATGGAGTTTGTACCGATGTGCTCAATAGATAGTTGTCCATTCTGAACTCGTTCTTTAAAAACCAAATACTTGATATCTATATGTTTAGATTTTGTCAAGCTCCGATTATTATTGGCAAACATAACGGCTGACTGATTGTCACAATAAAGCTTAAGTAGTCTTTCAATTCCTTGAACTACCTTTAAACTTATGATAAAATTTTTCAGCCAATTGCCGTGATTTGATGCTTCATAACATGCTATATATTCTGTTGCCATAGTGGAAGATGCTATAAGTGCTTGTTTAGCGCTTTTCCATGAGATAGCTCCTCCGGCTAGCAAGTAAATATGGCCTGAAGTAGATTTTTTGCTATCAATGCATCCAACAAAATCAGAATCTGAATACCCAATGATCTCTAATTTTTCTGATTTTGTGTATGTGAGAATATAATTCTTTGTCCTCTGTAAATATCTCAAAACTCGTTTTGCAACCTTCCAATGTGCCATACTCGGATTACTCATGTATCGACCCAAAACCCCCACTATATAAGCAATATCTGGACGCGAACAAACTTAAGCATACATAAGGACACTTCAAGTTATGGTGAAAAGTATGATGGCTGAATCATAGCTTCACATAAGGTTATGGGGTGAAGCCTTAAATACAGCTATATACTTATTGAATCGAGTTCCAACCAAAGCAACTATAAAGACACTATATGAACTATGGACGGGTAGAAAACCCAGTTTGAAGCATCTTCATATCTGGGGATGTCCAGCTCAAGCAAGACCGTATGTCCCTAAAGAAAGAAAACTAGACTTCAGAACAATTATTTGCTATTTTGTTGGATATTCGGAAAAATCTTGGGGTATATCACCAATTGATCGTCTGATTTGATCAAATTCAAAGAGATCATCAGAAATTTCCATAATTCCTTGTGGATTCGACCTATTTTTACTATTATACCCCTCAATTCAAATTATTTTCATTAAATTAGTAAGTTTGGACTTTATTTTGATACAAGATCGTGTGTATTCGACGACCTTGCGGTCTTGTTTCGTCAATTAACAAGATTTGGAATTTTATCACGCGCTAACATGGTAGACGAATGGCGTGTCGCCACATGGCGACATGTATACACGCCACCTGGCGCACAACATGTGCATTGTGGGCACGCGTGCGCGCACGTGATTAGTGGGTTAAGCATATTTATTAAGATATTCTCTAAGCCCACTAATAATCTCCACTTATAAACCCGTCAATCTACGTTTATTTTTGTCATGTGAGACTTTTGTTTGTTTATTTAATTGTAGAGGTGACGTGGCATACTCACGAGCGTTTGATCAATGTGAATAAGGACGTTTAATCTTAGCCCCTCAATTTTACTTGAGTTAGGGGGGTATGTGGTAGCATCTGAGTGGATGACGATTCATTTTATTAAACATATCAATCTTGGTCATTCATCTAAGGAGTTATAACGGCTAGGATTTGAAGAGCCATTTGAGAATCTAAGGCGTCGATTGGACGGATGAGATCTCGCAACACTTCTTTTTCACGCATGATGTGACAAAATCTAAGCACTTCATATTCATTTGAATGGACACAACTTAACGGCAATGATTCACATACAATCATTTCATCTGAGCCATTGATGGAAAATGAAGAGCCAAATCTGACGGTCAAGCCCAATTTTGCTTATAAATACACATGTTCTTCGACGACGTAAAACATTCTTGGGTGTTTCGAGTAATCGAACTATTTAGACATCTCAATCCTTAAATCTCTTGGTTTCCTCCTCTTATAGATTGATTTCTGGTACCAAGGAGTGTTTGAAAGTGAGATTTCGTTGAGAGAATAGGGAGAAATTTCTTCTTAAATGCCGAAACTCATATTTGAAATTACAGAATCTCAATTCCTTGTCCGATTTTGATTAAATTCTAAAATATCTTAAGTCTCTATGGATTCGACCCTTATTCACCATTATACTATTAAATTCTTGATTTGATATTAAATTGGTTAGTTTAGAATATGTATTGACACGTCTTTGTGTGTTTTTAATAACCTCACGGATTTGTCTCATCACTAATCTTGTAGTCATCAGTGTGGAGACACTAAGGATAAATAGTGGGTGTTCTTTGGAGAAAGTGTTCACTGAATTGATTCGTATGAATTCTTGAATGGTAATTATATCTAACTGTCATTCAAGTTGATTTATGTCACGGTTTTGAATGTATTCTTTTAACTTGAGACACCAAAGATATCTTGTGGATGGATGATCGTATTTTGAGTATGACTTACAAATCCTTAGCCACATGATCTCTAAAATGTCATATATTAGATACGGCATGAAGTCCTCGAAGATGATTATCTGGTCAAGATGAGATCAACCTCCCTCTGTATTTGAGGAGTTTGACTCAAGGAATAAGATGCGATAAAATCCTTGGCCAAGATAATATAAATATTAGAGGAGTTCTTGATGATTTCCTACATGGATCGGTACTAACTAGAATAAGCAATTAGGGTTTGACAATTGACCATACCCTAAGTCATTCATGAGTCTTGCCTAGATGAATGATTATACATACATGGTAATCGATAAATAAAAGGTTCCATTAAGTGAGTTTTTATATACTACATATCTCTGAGAGTACGTGGTGTAGCTTGGCACCTAACGGGCTAGCAACTCAACTTGTTAATGAGGTTAAATTGATCCTAGATTAGTTAATCTATATATTGACGTGGATAATTAATTAAGGTTGACCAATAAAGTGTTATTTGTTCTATAAAGTTATTAACTAGTGAGATATATGGACCTAGAGGGTCACACACATAAGATCTATGAATATTGGTAGATATAAACATAATTATGAGGGTTTTTATGAAAAATTCACATACCAAAGGTCTATAAATAGGGGGAGAATGATCACAACTCAAGGTGCTCATGGAGGCCTTGTGATAATTCTCTCCTTTCTTTTCTTTCTCTCTTGGTGAAGAGCAAATAAGAGGAGATCCAACCATTCAGAGACCATGTGAATACCGCTAGAGGCTAGACACTTGAATAGATTCAAGAACTCCTTCAAGGGAACCTCGTAAGTATATTTTCTCAAACATATTAGATGAAATGATCATTTGTTCTTTGTGCCTCAATGTTTGAACATCCGATTCAATGTATTATGCTGTATTCGATGTTTTGATCAAAATTGTGGAAAGTTCATCGACCATAGAACCCATCAGAGTTTAGATTATTAATGATGGACAAGCCAATTTTAGCTCTAAACAATATCTCAATGAGTGATGACAGAGAGACATGAGGACAAAGATAGTGGTACTAAAAGGATGCAATGATGAAGATATAGACAACATCATAATGGTTACATAGTGGCCCAATCGTGAATAAGAAAATTATTTTAATTGATAAAATTTTAATGCTTTTAGTAAAAATATTTATGCATATAAATCTTTGTAAATCAAGGATCACATGTCATTTTAGAAACTCTTTGTAAACCAAGACCAAACCGAACTGTGACCGAGGTTAACCGAGACCAAATTAAGGTCTGGACCAAGTAGCATGACCAAAATCGAACTGTGACCGGGTTTGTCCAACCCCATGCACAAGGAACCACAATGCTTATAGATACACCCTAGCACTTCGTAGCTACATGCTCTCAACATGCATGATGTAATTTGTTGAAGAGACAAACACTTGTACAGAGTTGGAGGTTCCATGGAGATGAAGCAAAATTCTTAAGAGGAGAGATGAAGAGACAAACACTTGTACAAAGTTGGAGGTTCCAAGACTAATGTAGTGTTGACGTGTCTAGATCATCAACTTCAAGGAGATTGTAGATAGAGAGGTCTATTTGTTTAGGAGACACTAACAAAGTGGAATCCTTGGAAATATTGGAATTGGAATGATGTCAGAAATGTTTAAGAAATAAAGGGAGCCATCTAAAATTTATAAATGTGCCAAGGCCATACATCAAGGAGAGAATGTGGAAGAAATACTATTATACCCTTTAGGCTCATAGAGACTTGTGATGCAAGCATGATACTCAATAACATGGTGATTCTATTAATCATATAAATTATGAATTATAAAATTATTTTCATTGATACAATTTTAATGGTTTAGTAAACATTTTTATGCATAGAACTCTTTGTAAATCAAGGATCACATGCCATTTTAGAAACTCTTTGTAAATCAGACATAGTTCGTTCTTTGATTTATTTCATAACTCACACATGTTAATGTAAATATCTAATTTTCATACCCAATTCCACTCGTTAATTTCCCTTAATTTTTATATATATAGTTTCAAACCATTTATGAGATGATTTAATCAAAAATCTCGTGGCCACTAGAAAAAAGATGGGACCCTAATCAAGTAAATGTTGATAAAACACTATATTCAATATTTTTTAAAAAAATCCAATTAGTTATTTCAAAATTAAATTAAAAATTACTACAAGGCTTTTAAAGTTTTTAATACCACATTTTAGCACATACTCGTATTTCCATAAACAAATCATTGCTAGGATCTAAAATCTAAGATGGCCAACGGATGACTCCATTGAGCTTGATTTCAAAGGATCATGAGCCTTAGTCATTCTAGGAACACAAGCCCAATGCCTATATATCATCATGGAGCATAAAAATCCATGAGAGGTTTGTCAAACTATGTTTGGGCTGAATGAGCAGGTGAAGTTTAGTCTTGCCAAGATCCCAACCAAGCCCCTCACATCCCAAACATTTTTAATAGTATAAAATATCCATTAAAAATCACAGTAATATTTTCTGATATTAATGGTTATTTTTTAACAAACTTACTTGAATTTTTAGTTGTGGTTAGTTCTTTTCTATTTTCACTATAATTTTTTTTACTGATTTTATACCCTAAACGTCTTGTAATTGGGCCCCATTTGTCTGAACAAATCTGCGAAATAACACGCGGATAAATGGACGCTGGAGATTTCTCCGATTGTCCGGTCGCGATTCAGCTTTGACGAGGTATATATTGTCAAATGCGTAGAAGCCTGGAGGAAAAAACGGGGGAAGATGCATCTGATGAATCGTGAGGGCGCGACTTCCAGAAAATGGCAGCTGGCGATCCTATTCTCCTTGATCTCATCGCAGGCCAGCCTTGGTATGGAGTCACTCGCAAATTCCGTCCGAAATCGTGGAATTTCGCTTCTAATCTTGTCTGCTAAATTTTTTTTGGATCTTACTGATCGAGAAGGAATGCGCTCAATAATCGGTTGATATTTCCGGTGCACTTTTTCTCGTTACTAAACTTCCAGCGTTCATCTTGTTCGGTGCATTTTCTTTCATACCGAATTTTCATTTTACTGAAGTGCTTTAAGTCTGTGCAGCACCTTCTTGTGGTCGATTCCTTTAATGTTTTTGACTTTCTACTTCAGAATTTTCTCATTTGGCAAATATCCGAATTTTCTTCTGCGGAACTTAGAGTTATCGTTTTGCTATGTATCTTCCCGTTTAGTATAATTTGTTGAAACTTATTCATTTCATTATTAAATATTTTTCTTGGCGAATTTATTGTCCGCTCTTATGGCAGAATTTCGACCATTTTTTCAGTGAAATATTTTAATTTAGAGGTCAATGTTGTTTTTCATTTTCTGCTAACAGAGCCTGATTGACTGAAATTATTATATAGGGACAGGGAAGTTTGAATTATATGAATACTGTGTAAAATGAAAGTCTGTCGTGTAGGAATGCCACAAATGTGTGTTTCGTAAAACACTTTTAGGAGAACTAAGGTGAATCCAGGTTTTTGATATAAAATTGGGCATATCCAGGTTTTCGATTTTTGAATTCAGAAGAGTGTTAAAGTGGAAAGCTATAGATATTATGAAAAATAAACGTTGAAATGGTTTGCTGAAATAATGTAAAAATCCTGTATAATGAATGTTATGCGAGATCAAAATATCCAATGTTAGAAAAAAGAGCATTTGAAGTGAAGTAGAATTTCAAACCCCTGTTTCTGTTAAATGGGCCGGCAAATACCATAAGAGAAGAGGACTACTTCATGAAGACAGATTTTGTGTAATTTACTATTAGTTTACATGGCATTATTAGTCTAATTTCATTGCTATCTTATAACTCCTCATTTATTTTATATTTTAATCCTTGAGATTCTGGCAAAGATATATTTTCAAGATATCCAGGTTATGCATATTTGGTCTTTTTGATGGAACCCTGATACACTCCTAAGTGGGCAATATGGAATGATTCCTAGAGTTTGTGTAGCTCTGGTAGACATTTAATCTAGAAATTCACAAGTTCGAGGAAGATCCAATGGAATCCAGGGTTGATAAGACTGGAAGAGGAAGCTACTGATCAGACAAAGAATCCAGGATATATATATATATATATATATATTTTTTTCAGGAGTCACTGACCTGCGAAGAGGATGAGAGATAGGAGTAGAGTAGAGATGGGAGGATAGATGGTACAAGGAAGATTGCCTTTGTTTTTTCCTCCCTGATTATACCACCTTCCCTTTTACACGGCCTTCCTTTTCCTTTTATGTTCTTTGTAATCTAATGGGCTGCTGGATACCAGTTCTACTTGATTAGGGGGAGTGAAAGAATGGGCTTCACAAATGAGTAATAAAATAATAAATCAAACTGCAAAGTTGCAGCTGATTGATAGTTGGAACTTGTGAGGCCGTCCATGGCTTAGGAAACCATCAAACTAGACTTAGATTTCCATTCTGGTACTTAAATTTTATCCAAAACATGTGTCAATTAATTTGATTGTATACCTGGAAAATGATAATTTATGGTTCAGTTAGGAAGAGAACCTTTCTTCTTACATTCATCTTTCTCTTCAGCTATATCAACGTCAATTTTTTATCTGGGCTCTAGTGCATAGGCTTTAGGTTGCTGAAATTGGCAAAACAATTGAGAAGAAGGAATATGTTGAAACAATGTTTATCAAATGAGGCAAATATTAATGGAATCGATGGATCAGTGGTGGAAGGAATGAAATAGAGCTGGCCAAAAAAAAAATTTCAGTGTATCTTTTATCTTAGAAAATATAAGTTGCCGGACAATTGTCTTTCTAGAGGACTTTCTATTCTTTTACGGGCCTTCCTATTTTTTATTTACAGGTCTGGCTGATGATCCTTCAAGTGCTGGTGGCAGTTCTGGACTTAACTTATTCTACATATTCCTCGGAGTGCTTGCTTTTGTGTTGCTTTCAGTCCTTCTGTACAAGCAGTGGCAGAAGAAGAAGAGAGAAGAACAACACGCCCGTCTTCTGAGACTCTTCGAAGAGGACGACGAGCTTGAGCTTGAGCTAGGTCTTCGGGATTAAGAGTGCTGCAGATCACTTATGACTGTAATATATTGATTCTTTCGAGTGAGTTTACGCCTCTTTAATTTACATTTTTGTTTTATCCAATTGTCTGTGTATAGTTGAATCTTATCATTGCATCATCCTTTTCTCCTTTCCATAGTTCAATTTTGTCATTTTGACGTTTTTTGTGCAGGTTTTTGACAAGTTAACTTTTGAGGCCCAGTTGAGTGGTGCTTAATGCTCATCCTGATGTCTTCTTGATTTGATCTCAGAAGAATAACCATGTGCAGATATGCTGTGATCTTTACTTCAATTCCCAGATTATTTTTTTAATGATTGATTCACTTTCTGTTCATAGTAAAATGATGGCCCAGATGACCAGTAATCTTGATAAGTCCTGTTCAATAATGCTTAATGCTCATCCTTATGTCTTCTTGATTTGATCTCAGAAGAACAATCGCTCACAAATATGCAGGCAATTTTTAATGTTTCGTGTATTTTTTATGCAATTTGCATGATTCAGCTTTTGCTCACTGTAGAATGGTGACCCAAAAGATCGAATGTTCCTTTTCTAGAATTTCTGCATCACATCGGTATTTCCACGGAAAAATGATGAACCAGATGATACATTTCATATTCTCTACCTAGAATTTCCGTTCTCACCCCTCAGCTTTCAAAATAGTCAAATAATGATACAAATAGGTCGCCGCACTGTCTCTCTTACGAATTTCTTGTATGACTGTTTTCACACATGAAAATGATATCCAGATTGGCCCCCTTCAAGATCTGTCTAGATTTCTCAAATGGCATTTGTTTTCACGCAGTATAGTGACTACCCAAGTGACATTTGCTTATATACTCCTTCTAGGGTTTCTTGTATGCTCTCCATTTCCAAATACATGATAAATGGTTGACCCAAATTGCTCTCTCCAGATTACTTTGCATGAATTTCTTCGACGATCTCAGTTTTTTGCATATGGTCTACTCCGTCTAATCTGCCTAAGATCTCTAGAAATGACTATCCCTGTGAAATGATACACCAAGAGACCCACTTTGTACTCTTAAGAGCTTTTGTATCATTTACTTACTCTCTCATAGTGAATTGAAGACCCAACTGATCTACATTATTTTGTATCAAGAATTCTTGTTTTATTTAAGTCACCGCTTGTTGTAAAATTATCGCCTCTTTATTTTTGGATTGCGTCAGTTTTTATGCCGTGAAAATGGTGACCCAAATCACTCACTTTATATTATCTCAAGTAGTTTCTCTGTTGACATTGAGAATAAGTTTTTCCTCTTGCAAACTTTCAGTTCTTTAGTCAGTCACTTCCAAGAAAATGGAAATTCTCTCTCTCTCTCTCTCTATCAGTTTCATTGTTTGTGTGTTTTGGGTTGTATAAATGAGTTTTTATTTACTCAATATCTTTTAGAGATTGTGGTGTAGCTTGACACCTATGAGCTGGCAACTGAACTTGTCAATTAGGTTAAATCTATCCTTGGTTAATTAATTTAACTCTTGATATATATAATTCATACGGTTGACCAATAAACGTTATTGGTTTTATAGATTTATTTATTATCAAAACATATATACCAAGAGAGTCATACACAGGATTTCTGGATGTTAGTGGTATAGACATAATTTTGAGGGTTTTTAAAAAAAGTTTAAGCACCCAATGTCTATCAATAGGAGAGAATGACTACAATTCTAGGTACCTATACAAGTTTTGTAGAACTCTCTCTTTTCTTTTTGTTCTCTTTTAGTGAAGATCATTGAAGAGGAGATCCAATTGTTTGTCGGTTGTGTAGATATAGCTAAAGACCAGATGCTTCATCAAAGTTTAAGGAACTCCTTCAATGAACCATGTAAGTATAGACTTTAATCTATACTAAGTAATATGATCATTGCTTTTTGGTGCCCCGATGTTTTAAATATTTGATTGAATGTCTTTCATAGTGGTTGATGTTTTGATCAAAATTTTGAAGGGTTGTGGAGCATAAGATCCTAACACTTAATCCTCTTCTAATTTTCTTATCTTTTATATCTCTTACTCTTTACTCTATCTTTTCTCTCTCATCTACAGTTCAACTATTCATGTTTTTTCTCCACTTGTAGCAAGAAAATGATTTTTCCTTATGAATCATTCTTAGGTGATCTCAGTCATCCATTTTAGGGTGCCACATTAGTTGAGAATGAAGAGGGTTTTCCTCGTTGGTAATAAGTGGTCTTGAAGCCAACCACACTTTACATATCACATTTATGATAAAACTTATGTCATTATGATACTTGTGTGATGTTTAATATGAAGTCCAAGGATTTGTGCTATGGTAAGAAATTTTGATCAGATAATACTATGATGATTATTTATCTGTAAATATGTATTTTAAATTTTCTTCTTCATAGGATATCTAAGAAAAGTATTGGGTATCTGGATAAAATAGAAATGCTTTCTCTTGCTTATGTGATGATAGGTGGTTGATCTAATGACCATTTGTCAGGAGACACTAAGGTGAGGCATTGGGTGATCTTTAGAAAAAGTGAGGAGGAACAACCAAGGGAATTGTTACCACCACTTCTAGTCTCATACTCTCTCACTTACTCTCCTTAGTTGAGTTCTCTAAGTGGGGAGGATTGATGTGGTAACCATGCTAGCTGCACCATCATAAACAATTTTATTCTATTATTAGGGTTTATTCTTATATTTATTTTCTAATTCATTTCAATTATATTTTAATTTTTAAATAATACTTTCTCGTTCCTCAAAGGCCCATAAATAGTCCACCCATATAATAGAATTTATAGAAATATTTTGAGTTGAGAGTTTTTTTTATAAGTGTGCCCTCAAGATTTGCCGCCACCCATAGCTGTCATCACCATGTTGGATCTTGCCTTCTTCACCCATGTGCGATGCATGAAACACCCACAATGCCATGTATGAATGTAGAGAGTGCCACATGCGCTCTTTACACATGCCACATTAGTATTGCATGAACACAAGTACATCCACTACATGTGCTTTTTAGGTCCTTGATATATTGTACAAGTGCAAGTTTCCTGTCACACGCCCACACATGCCCAAGCTCTTCATGTACCCCTTGTTGCTTCCATCAAGCGTATTTGATACATCTCAGTTCCATATATGTAAGAAGCTATATTGATGGGGGTGACCAACATAAATTGACTTATGGATTATAAAGGCCAACATGGAAAATTTATGCTTAGATCCACTAGCGTTACTAGAGTTTTCTCACCTCCACTCAACAAACATGACCATGACCAATGACAATGACTTGAGCCAAGATGCAATGGCTTTGCTAGCCCTTTGGCAATGGCTGAGCTTCCAATGCCCTAAAAACTATGATACCATATGTGACTAAGCGAATCCACGAGGTCGTTGAAAACACGTGGACATGTGTCAAAATAATATTTCAAACTCACCAATTTAGAGAAATAACCACGAATTAGATAGTATAGAGGTGAATAAGGGTCGAATTCACGGAGAATTAAGGCATTTTTTAGGTATTATTTGAAATTCGATCAAATCGGATGGTGAAATGAGGTGAGAAATTAGGGATTTTGATAGATTTAGAAAGATAACTCAAAGACGAATCCACGAAATTAAAAATCACTCAATTTGGATCAAGATTTGCGGAGAAATCAAAGAGCGGATTAGGTAGAAATTTCCAAACGTAAAGAAAGAGAAATTCAAAATAAAATATAAAATTATCCTAATCTACGATTCTAAATTACAATCTAATGATACAAGACGGAAGATTAGGAGGAAAACACATAATTTAACTCGAGAGAGCAGAGAATACTTGGATATCCGTAATAGTAACGTAAGCATGATTTGGTAGTACCGGTGAACCAGATGGCCGCGGCGAGGGAATCTGGGACGGAGGTAATATTAGAGGTAACGAATAAGTTTTTCCAGATGGTAAGTTGGGGGGCTGTTGAAGAGTGGTCCAAAAACTTATGACCTCGCGGATGGAGAGGGATTTGAACCCCCGGTATTCCTGTACAATTTCGGCGATTAAAAAAATAAAGGTTCCAAAGGTTTTGACGTAAGGTTTTTACGCCGCTCCTAAGCCTTCTTTATCCTCGCCGCTCCCGCTCTACAACTCGCGCTTCGTTCGTAAATGGTGGGCGATTCTTTCACAATGGACTCCGATAAGTGAGATTTCCAATTGATTGCCAGATCAAATGCTTTTCATTCTGTGATTTCGAAGATGATCGTCGGCATTCAAGAGGCAAATTCTCCCTATTCTTTCAACAAAATCTCACTTTCAACCACTCTGTAGATGCGAAAATGAGTCTAGAAGAAGAAGAAAGTGAGAGATTCAAGGATGGTGGTGTCTAGACAGTTCGATTACTCGAAAACATCCATGAATACATTTTTTGTCGAAGAACATTCGTATAAATAGGCAAATTTAGGCATAACTGTCGGATTTGGCGTTTCATCTTTGATTAACAGCTGGGATGAAAAGCCAGGCTACGAGTTGTTATCTTTAAGTCACATTTGCTTGATCCAAAATAGAGCGCCCGGATGAAACCACGTGTTCGTGTCAATTTGAATAATCGTGTAATGCCTGTCCTTCGATCTTCATCGAGTGCCTGAGATGTCGCCACACATCCACAGAAGTCCATCGGGTGCATTTAATCTCAACCATTAGAACTCCTATGATAAATGGCTGAGATTAAAACGTTTAAATATGAATCATCGTCCAATTCTCTATTAAGAAATAGAGAATTTTTTAGGTCTTCTTCATATTTGATCAAATCGAATGACAAATGGAGGTGAGATATTAGGGATTTTTGTATATTTGGAAAGAAGACTCCAAGAAGAATCCAAAAAATAAAAAAATCATTGAATTTGGATCTTTATTCACAGAGAAATCAAGGAGCAAAATCTAGGTAGAAAATTCGATCGCGAAGTGATAGAATTTGATAAAGTTTCTAAAAGTTGATCCAATCTAAGCTTTAAAACTAAAATCTAATGATACATGATAAAAGATTTGGAAGAAAACACATAATCTCGCTAGAAATGACCTAATTAATCACCGGATCAAAGGCTTTTTAGTCTGCATTTTTGAAAATAATATTCGATATTCAAGAGGCAAAATCTCCCTATTCCTTCAATGAAATCTCACTTTTAACCAATATTTGGATGAGCAAATGAGTCTAAAAGGGAAAAAATTCAAGAGATTTAAGGATTGAGATGTCTAAACAATTTGATTACTTGAAACATCCAAGAATACATTTTTTGTTGAGGAGAGAGAATTTATAATGTTTTGAATTGGGCATGACCTTTGGATCTTCTCCTTGATGAGATCAACGATTGCAATGAAATCCAAAGAGGTGAATTTTTATGGTTAAGTCACATTTTTCAGATCTTCATTAGAGCGTCAGGATCGTGACACGTGATCGCGCAAAGAGAGAGCATCGCGAGATCTCATTCGTCTAATCGTGAATCAACATTTCAGATTCTTAGATGGCTCTTCAAATCCTGGCCCGTTAAAAATCCTCGATGAACGGCCATGATTGATTCGTTTAATAAAAAAAATTATTGTCCACTCAGATGCTATCACATTCCCCATCACTTAAGTGAAAATGAGGGGTTGAGATTAAATCTGGTTTATTTCTGCCGATCGGACAATTCTAAGCGCGCCACAACACCTGCGTAAAAACATAAAAACATAGTCCCACATGGTAAAAATCAAGGCATAAATTGCATATAAAAGGGTGCGGTATTTAGTGATTAGCTTATATCCCTAAATGGGGTGCTTAACCACTAATGACGTGCGTTAATGATGCGCGCACGTGTGCCACATGTCGCGCACACACGTTGCCACGAGTCAACACGTAAGCACTCGCCACGTCATCTACCACGTCAACGCGTATATAAAAACTGATTTTTAATGTTTTTAAATAGAAATAAATTTAAAATAAATATAGAAAAATCAATAAAATTTAGAAAAATCTCTAAAATTAGAAAATTCATAACTTTCAAAATACAACTCCAAATTAATCCAAATTTATTTTGTTGGATCAGACATAATCTATCATTTTAAAATATCAAATTTAATAAATAAAAATTGAATATATTTATATTTCAAAAATATACTAACTATTCTTAGAAAATAAAACTAGAATAATAAATGAGTATTAAAAAATATTTTCTCTTATTATTCAACATTAAAACCTAGTTATAATCTCAAATATAGATGGGAATAATCTTATATAAAATATATTCTTTAATTATGCATAATTATTAGTAAAATAATACATTTTGATAGTATAACTTAAAATTGCATGAAATGATAGATATGCAATCAAAGTATGAAAACATGCATAAAAATAAAATGTGTTAAGCTTTAATTTGCATTAATAATTATATAATTACATGTATTAATTACATGTTATCACACCCCCAAACTTCGGACATCAAAGACATCTTGAAAATAGATATCTATGTTTTGATGTTGTCTCATGAGTCTCTAACTAGGGAACTCCAATTTTTCAAAGCTCAGATACATCAAGATGTACATGAAGGTGATTGTTCGATCAAGATGGGATTGTTTGACTTACTCTAGGAAATATTGCAATGTTGTCTTTAGCAAATGTATAAAGTATAATATGAGATAATTTTTTTTCTTATGAATTGCATTTGTTCTAGTTAAAATAACTAATTCAGATTTTTCAGTATATCATTCCGTAAGTAATTCCAGGAGTGTCATGCAAATGAGGGATTATGTGTGTACAATAACTATTGATAGACAAGTTCCATGTCTGGGTAGCATAACCCTATTACCTTACAGGACATTTCTTGATCCCTTATGTCTTTGTAGCTCGACCAATCAAAGAGTTTTGTGTGAGATTTGGGTATTCAAAATCCTCTAATCCTATCCATTAATAGATTTTATTCATAAATTTCAATACTTTGTTAAGTTTTCATATCTCTCCCACTTTCTTAAAATCACCATCCTTCTTCTTCATCTCCTCTTCTTATTTTCCATCATTCTTTTTTTTCTTGATCTTTTGATTTCATGGTTTCCTAGTTTGCTCAATTCCTAGTTTATTAAATTCATGATTTATTGATTCTTGATTTCAATGAATATATAGTTCTATTTAAAAATATGTATACCAAAATAATAAATCAACACAATATAAAGGTTCAATATATTGAAATATTCTCAATTATTCCAAAATCTCTACCTATATCTATTCTTCCCTTTTCAATCCACTAATATCAACACCAAGGTTGTTTGAAGATCAAACCTTGCCTAAATACAATACTTAGTGAGGAAAAGTTAAATTTATTGCATGATTTTAATAAAAAAATAATGAAAAAATTGCACCCGTAAGTTAATATCATCAACTTGTGCCATTTCTGAGGAGTGACAAACATGAATTATGGTCCCTAAATATGCAAATTTAGAAATCAAAGAAAAATTCTCGACTTCTTAAAGTAAAAAATTAGAACTAGCATAGAGGCAACTTTAGGCCGATTCTGCCCAAAATTAAACTTTGAATAGGATGATCATGGACACCTAGAAAAAAAATTCAAAATTTTGATGATGAAATGGAATCATATGATATTCTAGACCATTGAATCGTTGATCCACTATGTGATGGATATTATGTGGCCTATAAGCTAATCCCACTTCCATATATCTCATTTATGTTCATTGAAATGAAATTTATTCATTGTCATTCATGTGTGATGTTTGCAGTGAAGTCCATAAGCAATGACTAAGTAAATTATGATGAGATCATATTACAGTGATCACTAGTCTTTACACATATGTTATAAACATTCTTATTCGTGATATATTTGAGAAGCACATCAAATTATCTGGAAAGAATAACGCTATCTGATTCGACTCATATGATGAGTATGGTTGATCATTGATAACATGCAATCTTAACATGATAAAACATGATTATTAATGCAATTTAAGGCATAAAACATTACATTTATGTGCATGTTATCATACTTTGAGTGCATTTCTATCATTCTATGCATATTTATGTCATAATCTCAAAATACACTAAATTAGGGTTAATTATGATGAATTAAGGATAAATAATTTTATAACCCATCTTTACTTGAGATTATGAATGGTTTTTAAAGTTAAATAATAAGAGAAATTATTTTTATAAACATTCATTTAAATTTCTAAACTTAAAATCTTAAGGAAATGAGTGTATTTTTGAAATATAAATTAAAACTCTTGTTATTTAAATATTTTGAATTTTTAGAATGATAGATAATTAAATTTCAGATCAAGTGAAAGAAATTTGGATTAATTTGGAGTTGTATTTTAAAAGATATGATTTTTACAATTTTTAGGGATTTTTCTGTATTTTTCCAGATTTTTTATGATTTTATTTTCTATTTAAAACATTAAAAAATAATAAAAAAGGGGCAAAACAGGCGCGGGACCCGCGCGGGTGCGACGTGGCACGCAAGGCCACGTGGCAGAGCCACGCGGACCCACGCAGCGCGCCTACGTGGCGCTACATATATATTATTATATACATATATATAAATGTTCTTTGTCCTTCCCTATATGGGAAGGGTCATACCCGTATAGGTCGTCGGGTGTTATAAACCCGACGACCCGTTCTCTTTTTTTCAGTGTGGGACTAACCCACACTCTGTTTTGACGTGCAGGCGACGTGGCTAACGGAGGAGCGTCGGATCGTGATCGGAGGACGCCGATCGGGTGGACTGACGGACCACCTGATTTGATCAAAGACACGTGCCAAATAAAGCTATTGTAACGGCTGGATCTTATGCGACGTGGCAGCATCTCGCGCGTCAATCGCGTGGAGGCGGGGTGCACCGGAGATCAATCAAGCACGTGCCTTAATTGAGGCGTTATAACGGCCACGATTTCACGCGATCAAATGCATCTGTTCCATGCGTTTTATAACGCATCTCGGGAGATCGCATCCAGATCGTCCATCCACGATCTGACGGCCACGATTTAAGCTTACCGTTTCGAATTGATGCGTTTAATCTCGGTCGTTAATGCGGATTGAACGCATCAATCGGACGGTTTTCCCCAATTCGCCTTATAAATAGACGAGTTCTTCGTCGTTCTATGTATTCGAGGAAGATTTTCACTTAATCGACCTATCTACACCCTTCTTTTCTCGAATCTCTCATGTGTAATCACTTCTAGACTCGATTCCGCATCCATGGAGTGTTTATATGTGAGATTTCGTCGATCGTGCGAGGAGAATTTGTCTCTTGAACTCCGATTATCACGTTTGAATTCGCGGAACAAATAGCCGTCGATCCGGCGATTAATTGGATCGATTCAAGCGTTATTTCGGGTTAGAAATCATCTTTTCCCTCTTATCTATCGTCATGTAGCATCAATTTGTAATTTAGGATCTTAATTTAGCTTAATTTAGATTTTAATTTCTGTTTATGTTCATCGCGATTCCGAAAATTTCTCTCCACTTCCATCTTTCATTTCTCCGTGATTACTCATCCAAATCGAGCGATTTTTGATTCCACGGATAGATCTTTGAGTTATCTTTCTAAAACCGCCATTTTCCCTAATTTCTCACCTCAATTCATCGTCCAATTTGACCAAATTCCAAAAGATATCTCAAAAATACCTAAATTCCCTGTGGATTCGACCCGTATTTACCATTATACCCCTCAATTCTCTCTTAATTCCCCAAATTGGTAAGTTCGGTATTATTTTTGACACGAGACCGTGTGAAATCGACGACCTCGCGGTCTCGTCTCGTCAATCATGTAGCCATCAGTGTGGAGACAGTAAGGATAGATAGTTGGTGCTCTTTGGAGAAAGAGTTCACCAAATTGATCCATATGAATCCTGGAATGGTGATTACACCTAGCTCTTAATCAGATTTATTCATGTCACGGTTGTGTATGTGGTCCTTTGACTTGAGACACCAAAGATATCTTGTGGAAGGATGATCATGTTTTGATTATGACTCATGAATCCCTAGTCACGGGATCTCTAAAAGGTCATATATTCAATACGGCATGAAGTCCTCGAAGATGATTGTGTGATCAAGATGGGATCATGCGCCCTCGGTAGTTGAGGAGATTGACTCATGGAATAAGATGCGATGAAATCCTTGGCTAAGGTAGTGGAAATATCGGAGGAGTTCCTAATGATTTTCTATACACAGTAGTACTAACTTGTGTGATCAATTAGGGTTTGACAATTGGTCATACCCTAAGTCATTCATGAGTCTCATTCGGATGAAAGATTATACATACATGGTAATCAATGACGGAAAGGTTCCATAAGTGAGTTCTTATATACTCCATATCTCTTAGATTACATGGTGTAGCTTGACACCCAACGGGCTGGAAACTCAACCTATTGATTGGGTTAAATCAATCATTGATTAATTAATCTATATGTTGATGTGGATAATTAATTAAGGTTAAATAAGAAGGTGTTATTTGGTCTATAGAGTTATTTACTAGTGAGATATATAGACCTCGAGGGTCACACAAAAAAGTCTATGGATGTTGGTAGATATAGACATAATCATGAGGGTTTTATGAAAAAAATCACATACCAAATGTCTATAAATAAGGAGAGAATGACCACAACTCAAGGTGTCCATGCCAAACTTGTGAGAATTCACTACTTTCTTCTCTTTCTCTCTTGGTAAAGATCTTTAAAGTGGATACCGCTAGAGGCTAGACACTTGAATAGCTTCAAGAACTCCTTCAAGGGAACCCTATAAGTATGTTTTCTCATACATAATAGATGATAATATCATCTATTCTTGGTCTCTCAATATTTTGAATATCTGATTCAATGTATTCCACTGCATTCGATATGTTGATCGAAATTTTGGAAGACTTATCGACCTCAAAACCCATCCCTATTGTTGGGGTGGGTCCAAATTGTGCCACATGTACTAGTTCATCAAGCAAACAAATGGTAGTGTAGTATAAGTTTGATAATTTTCATTATTGATTTTTTATGTTTATGAAATAGATATTGACTAACTTGAAAAATTTGATTGAAATTTTAGCCATTCATGTGAGAAAGATATGTCTTTGTCAGAGTAGGTACCAATGGCTTGAGCAATTGGCCCACGTCAACATCGGGACACAGACATCGCTAAGAATATGCTCTACATTATTCATTTTCTAATATCGTATTTAGAATCTTTAACATCATCATCATTCTTGCATAAAGACAATAGACATTGATGGTAAAAAGGATGAATGTTAGTAATATACATAGATATTTAGTTTCATTCTCATAAACTTTTATACTTTTATATTTTTTTGCTAACTATTTACTATTATTAGTTGCTATCAATATTTATCCATATTTTATTGATAAAATGTATCATTGTCTATCTTTAAGTGTATTTTTTATTATAATTCAACTTTTATTGAAATTTATCTACTGGTTATTTTGTTTATTGAGTTGCCTCATTAAAAAAAACAAAACAAAACAAAAAAAGCAAACCCTAAAATACTCACGATGCTCTCGGCCATGGCCTCCACACTTGCACAAATTTGAAAAGAGAAGGGAAAACAGAGCTCCCTCTCCACAACTTTCGATGATTCACACTCAACTGCGATGAACCAAGCAACTCTCCCAATTAAAATTGATCTCTCTCACCAGCAATGAATATCATTCCTCTGCTCCCAATGATCTCTCTAGAGCTGTTGTGTGGAAATTTCTCCCTGAATTAGTGTTAGAAGGGATCTCCAATAGAAATCACTAGAGCTGCGGTTTGAATTTCATTGTCATTATTTTGATTTTGATTTGTTTCTCAGTTGGTTTAAATTTTGATCATAGTATTTTTTTTGAAATTAATTTTGGATTTTAGTTTTCTTGTTTTAGGTTTTGAAATTTATTTTGATTTATCATTGTTTCAATCATTTTATTTTCAAACTAATTTATAAACCTTTCTAAATAGAACTAAGTTTCAAACCAAGTCTGATTTTGCTTATTTGTAAATGTCGATTTTGAATTTGTGATTTGCATTGTTTTGTGTTTCTTTTAGATTTTTTTTTCCATGTATTTGTTTCATCTTTCCAGTCTCAGTTCTTTGTCTAATTTACCTTATTTTCATGGATAATTTTATTTTAATATTATGTTTACAATTTTATTTTCTATCTAAATTTTCTTAGTTCTCTGTCTAATTTCTCTTATTTTCTTCTTTGATTTTATTTTAATATTCTGTCTAATTTTTTTTAGATATTTGTCTAATTTATCTTATTTTTGTTTGATTTCTTCCTTAATTGTCTTTTTGAATTTTTTTAGTTTTCTGTTTATTTTTTCTTCATTTGATTGCTCTATCTCTAACTATGATTTTTATTTATTTATTAAAGTTTCTCTAAGTTTCCATTCTCTCAATTTGATTTATCTATCTCATTTTGGTTTTTCATTTAGTTTCCTTTTAATATTTTGATTTTAAAAAAAATTTCAACTTCTGATTACATATTCTTGATTGACCCTTTGTTGACTAGATTTAGATCATAGGTTAGTTCAAGATGAGCTAGATGTAATTTTTTGAGGTGAATTCGTGGTGTGATCTAGAATATATTGAAAGTTGTCTTTTCAAGTTCAATCAAAATTAATTCACCTCCTATCATCCAATATTTTGAATACATTTCTCATTCATTATATAGATAATAAGGATCACTATTTAGACTCTTTCCTCGGATCATCCTAAGCATATATAGGGGATGATTCTTGGGGTAGCTAGTTTCAATTTGTGCATTACCAATACATTCGAGGGCGAAGATGTTGACTGTCAAATTCACAGGTAGAAGTTAAAGTCAAAGGCATAAATAAAATTAGTTCTTCAAGGAGTTTTGTTATTTTTAACAATTTTCTTTATATAGCATATGCACTTTAAATTAGATTATTGGTTTTTAATTTTTCTCCTTGATTTAGTTTTGATTTAATTTTAATTGTTTTTATATCTCTACTTCGTGTGAGTTTATAATATGAATTAGGAGTAGTTAGGAACACTTGCATACACCAGGTTGACTTCGGGCGAGTCGTATTTACTCATGAGGGTAAAGAGGAGATTATTTAATGAATCAATCATAGACGAGACATGCTTAGGGAGTTGGTTGGAAAGTTAACTGAACGCATACTTTTTCTTCACCTTACAAGATCATGAGAGATTAAGGAAAATCGACCTACTTGGAGCGTGCCTGGATCAGTGACAAGGCTTGAGTACTTCAGAGAGGTAGGCCAGCTCAAAGGGCAGTAGGGAGTGACGGACAAAGAGGTCTAGGATTTGGCCCATAGAAGACAAGACGAGCGACAATGTATCGAAGGACATTGGTGAAGCGAGGTTACTAATCGAGAGCTAAGTAGGGAAGATGGAAAGCTCGTGTTTGAACTTGGGTCTTACTAACAACCAATTAGTAATTGCCACTAGGGGACTAAAAAAGTAAAGAAAGACTCGAGGGGGACTGTCTTCTCTTGGGATTAGATTGAGAGGTTTGGATACCCTATCTATATAAAAAAATTTGGTACATGATAACATGAAAATTATACATGAAAATATATGATTATTAATGCAAATTAAGGCATAAAACATTCCATTCTAATGCATGGTATCATATTTTTTAGTGTTTATCTATCATTCTATGAAATAAATTATCAAATCAAAATACACTAATTTAGGGATAATTATGATAAATTAAAGAGAAATATTTTAAGATTAGACTATCCCCATTTTTATTTAGAGTTTTAAGTAGGATTTAATGTTAAATAATAAGAGAAAATACTTTTTATACACTCATTTATTTTTCTAAGTTTTAAATTCTAAAAAAATGAGCATATTTTAGAAATAAAACTTTATTATCTTGTTATTTATTGAATTTGACTTTTTAGAATGAAATTTAATTTCTGATCTAATAAAATAAATTTTGATTAATTTAGAGTTGTATTTTAAAAATTATGAATATCTACTTTTTAGGGATTTTCTAGAATTTTTTTGAATTTTTTATGAATTTACTTTGATTTATTTTCAATTAAAATGAATAAAAAATATTTCATTTATTGTGACTGATGTGGCAACCGACGTGGCGGGTGTTTACGTGTTGCCACGTGGCACACATGTGTGCATGAATTTACGCATGTCATTAGTGGGTTAATCATCCATTAATGTCATTCTGATTTTTTTGCCATGTGGGACTATTATTATTTTTTTATGTGCGCAAGTGACGTGGCGTCATGTGGAGCGTCCAATCGCACAACTTAATCGTGATCGTCGATCTTCACTTAAGTGAAGGGGGTACGCGGCGGAATCTGATTGGGCGACTATTCGTTTTTATAACGTTTTAATGTCAACCATTGATCTGAAGAGTTATAACGGCTGAGATTAAATGTGCCCAGTGGACTTTGATGGACGCGTGGCGATATCTTGGACGTTGATTTCTGATTAGACAAACGCGATTGCACGACGATTCTTCTTCACACGTGACGTGGCAAAATCTGGGCGCTTCATCTGTGATAGAACAGACGCGACTCAATGGCAATGATTCGCATCCAAACGTTTCATCTGAGCTGTTGATGGAAGATGAAGAGTCAAATGCAATGACTATGCCCAATTTTGCCTATAAATTGAGATGTTCTTCGACAATGTAAATCATTCTGGGGTCTTTCAAGTAATCGAACTGTCTAGACACCCATCGCTTCCAATCGCTTCCAATCGCTTCTAGATCAATTTCCACATCCACAGAGTGCTTGAAAGTGAGATTTTTTTGAGAGAATAAGGAGAAATCGATTCTTGAATGCCAACGATCATCTTCAAATTCGCGGAATGAAAAGCCTTTGATTCGGTGTGAAATTGGATAAATTCCAGCGCTATCTTGGGTTAGAAATCATGTTTTAGTCCTAATATTTCTTCCTATAATATTAGATTTCAATTTTGAATCGTAGATTTAATCAATTTTTATTTTTATTTTTTGTGATCTTCTCGTTCAGAAATTTTTCTCTGACGTGCTCGTCGATTTCTTTGCGAATCTTGGTCCAAATTTCGTGATTTTTGATTCTGTGGATTCGCCTTCGATTATCTTTTTAAATTTATCAATACCCCTAATTTCTCACCTCATTTCATTGTCTGATTTGATCAAATTTCAAAGAATACATAAAAAATATCTTAATTCTCTGTGGATTCAACCTTTATTCACCACTATGCTATCTAATTCATGATTATTTCATTAAATTGAGTAGTTTGGAACATGTTTTGACACAAGTTTTTGTGTATTCAATGACCACATGAGCTGATAGATATTTTGTGATGCATAAGCTAATCACACTTCCATGTATTTTGTTTGTGCTCATTGAAATGAAATTTATTTATTATCATTCTTGTATAATGTTTGCAATGAAGTCCACGAGCATATGCAATGACTAAGTGAGTTATGATGAGATTATGATACAGTGATCACTAGTGTGCAAACACATATTCTAAAAATTTATATTCGTGGGATATTAGAGAAGGATATTAAATTAACAAAAAATAATATGACTATCTGATTTGACTCATATGAGGAGTTTGATTGATCCTATAGCCATTTTGAGTTTTGAGTGTAGAGGAATATATTGAATCAAATATTTGAAACACCAAGGCATAAAGTATAGATGATCTTATCCTATAGTATGTATAAGAAAACATACTTACAAGGTTCACTTGAAGGAGTTCTTGAAGCTATTCAAGTGTCTAGCCTTTAGCAGTATCCATACGATTTCTTGATGATCAGATCTCCTCTTCAAAGCTCTTCACCGAGAGAGAAAGAGAAGAAAGGAGAGAATTCTCACAAGGCTTGCATTGAATCATTCAATTGTGGTCATTCTCTTCCTATTTATAAACATTTGGTATGTGGATTTTTATTAAAACCCTCATATTTATGTCTATATCCACCAATATCCATATACTTTATGTGTGTAACCCTCTAGGTCCATATATCACACTAGTTAATAACTCTATAGACCCAATAACACCTTATTGGTCAACCTGTATTAATTATCTATGCCAACATATAAATTAATTAATCAGGGATAAATTTAACCCCATCGATAAGTTGAGTTGCCAGCTTGTTAGGTGCCAATTTAAACCATGTACTCTAGGATATATTGAGTATATAAGAACTCATGTATGGAACCCTGCTGTCATCAACTAGTATGCATGTATAATATTTTGTTCACACGAAACTCGTGAATGACTTAGGTTGTGGTAAATTGTCAAACCCTAATCGGTCACTGAAGTTTATAATGATGTGTGGAGGAAATTATTGGGAAATCCTCCTCCAATATTTTTACTACCTAGGCCAATGATTTTATCGCATCTCGTTCTGTGAGTCAATCTCCTCAAATACCAAGGGTGGAAGATCCGATCTTGACTACAAAATCATCTTCAAGGACTTTGTGTGGTATCCAATATTAGACATTTTAGAGATCCTAAGGCTAGGGATTCGTAAGTTATAATCAAAATACAATCATCTATCCACAAGATGTCTTTGGTGTCTCAAGTCAAAGGACCATATATACAATTATGACATGAACTAACTTGATTGACAATTAGGTATAATACCATTCAAGGATTTATACTGATCAATTTAGTGAACTCTTTCTCTAAAGAGCACCCACTATTTATCCTTAGTGTCTCCATATTGATGACTAAATGATCAGCTATATTCATTATATGAGTCAGATCAGATAGTGCTATTTTTTTAATAATTCAATATCTTTCTTGAATATCCCACAGATAGAAACTATCATAGAAGAATGATAATGAATAAATTTATTTCAAGGAACATAAATTAGATACATGGAAGTGTGATTGGCTTATAGGCCACATAATATCCATCAACTGTCAATATAGAAACACTAAGGATATATATTTGGTGCTCTTTATAGAAAGAGTTCACTAAATTAATCTATATGAATCCTTGAGTGCAATTATATCTAAATGTTAATTAGGTTGATTCATGTCATGATTGTGTATGTGGTCCTCTGACTCTAAACACCAAAGACATCTTGTAAATATTTGACCTTGTTTTGATTATGACTTACAAATCCCTTGCCACGGGATATGCAAAATGTCATACAGTCTTCAAAGATGACTGTGTGATCAAGATGGGATCATCTGCTCTTGGTATCAGGAGAGATTGACTTAAAGAATGAGATGCGATGAAATCTTCAGCCAATGTAACAGAAATATCAAAGGAGTTCACGATGATTTTTTTATGCACTAGTACAAACTTGAGTTACTGATTAGGGTTTGATAGTTGAACATATCCTAAGTCATTCATGAGTCTCATAAAGACGGATGATTATACATATATGGTAACTGATGATGGTGAGGTTCCATACAAGAGTTCTTATATACTCCATATTTCTTTAAGTAAGTGGTGTAGCTTAGCACCAACACTCTGGGAACTCAACTTGTCCATTAGGTGAAATCAATCCTTATTTAATTAATCTGTATGTTGACATAGATAATTAATACATGCTTACCAATAAGGTATTATTTTTTCTATACAGTAATAAACTCGTGAGATATATGGACCTAGAGGGTCACACACATAAGGTCTATAGATATTGGTGGATATAGATATGATTTTGAGGGTTTTAATAAAAATATTCACATACCAAATGTTTTTAAATAAGGGAAGAAAATCCCAAAAATCTTGTGAAAATTCTTTTCTTTCGTCTTTTTCTCTCTCCATGAAGAGCTTTGAAGAGGAGATCTAACCATCTAGTGATTGTGTGAATACCGCTAGAGACTAGACACTTGAATAGCTTTAAGAAATCCTTTAAGTGAACCTTGTAAGTATATTTTTCTCATACATAATAGATGATATGAGCATCAGTTCTTGGTGCCTTAGTATTTTGAATATCCAATTTAAAGTGTTTTGCTACATTCGATATTTGGAACAAAATTTTAGAAGACTTATCGACCTCAGATCATAGCATGAGCGACGTGAGGATTAGAGAATATAATCAATGGCTTAATAATAAATGAAAAACATAAATATTTTTTAAAAAATACTTCACCAACCCCCTAGTAAATTTGCCATCTAATTAGGAAATTTCAACAAATTGAGGGGTTTTTCAATGTGAAAACGCCATGCATTTGCTCTTGATTTTCTTATCAAAAGTGAAATAGGATACCATTTTTTATCAACCACACATCTTCTTGTGATTTCCACTCGCAAAGAAATAGAAAAAATGAATCATGGTGTGCGATAGGTCCACTCTCTTAATGATCATGGATCTTGGCCCATTGTATCCGATGGCTCCAATGGGTTTTGCTAGTCCAAGGACTCTCACCATATCACATGTTCATGCAAAAGGAAAAAAAAATAATTAGTCTCAAATTGATTTTTTAAGGAAAATATCACCTATAAATGGGTTATTAAAATTATTATTATGAAAGTCCTATGGGCACTTAATAATACATCTAAACTCTAAATCCTAGGCACTTTTGTAGTGCTACCTCTATGCCCCACAAGTGCACCACACACCATTTGTTAGCATGCCATGTCAATGCCATTCATGCTTGGATGGCTACTGCTCACTTGATGGCACAATACCATTTGCACCTCATGCCCACCTCAACACACATATCTCCATTTTTCCCAACAAAAAAAAAATCCTAGGTTTTAAGAAATAGATCTAGAAATTCTCCAAAACATTATATAATCAAAATTTCTAATCTAGACTTATATTTTTTCATCACTATTCTTAAAGTCAAGAAGTGGAAAGAAAATAATTAGAATGTACATTGTCACAAATAAGCCTGAAATGCATGATCATTGAAGAACATTATAAAGCATACCTCTATGCATAAAAAAATAAACCTAATCCACTTCAATGATAATTAAGATTGATTACATTGGCAAATGAATGTTGAATCCAAAGGGAATTGGATTGAAAATAAAGATAATTTAATGTCTAGAAAGAGAGGACATACCATGTATCAATTGGAGTTGAAAGAAAAGAGATATTGATGAAAGATTATTGTGGTTGTAAAAGAGAGAATTTCTGGAACATTCTTACTAAAAGTTGAAGTCTTACTAAAAATTTACTCGTAATTTGTATCTAACCCTATCTATGACTTAAATAAATCAAGTAGAATCTTACTAAATCGAAGGCGATGTGAAGATAATTCTATGTCTCCAGATTAAAGGATTTAGATTACGATTCTTAGATGGCAGTTGTTGGCATTCATGTGATGAAATTCCCATACATTTCAAGGTAAATAAACACTAATTCAGGATAAATTCACAAAAATATGAAAGAAATGGAAAATCATCATTAAATGGGTAAAATGATCAAGTTTGGCCAAGAACAAGGCCTCATATGTCCAAGCAGAATTGAAAGAGGAAAGAAAATGTCCTATTGAAAATGTATTTGAAAAAGAACATTATTAGCATCCACCATTCAATTTGGGAGTGGAAGGGGTGTATGAGTTGTTATTATACCATGTACCCCCTAAAAACTGTATGCCCTTAATTAATGTCAAGATCAATTTTGGCCATTTGATTGTGCGCGTTTAGGCAATGGACAACAAGGATCACAACACATGTTTGTGGGATTTGTCATTTGAGCTAGATCAATTGCTGCATGCAATATGGATTTTTGGATTTGTGTTTTGATTAGAGTCCATGAGTTTCACAAAGTCTTAGTTTTAATAACTGATGGATATTATGTGGCCTACAAGCCAATCAAACTTTCATCTTTCGTTTAATTTCATTGAAATGAAATTTTATTCATTGTCCTTCTTGTGCGATCTTTGCAATGAAGTTCATGAATGTATGCAATGATCAAGTGAATTATGATGAGATTATAATATAGTGTCGATGCTCTTTAAACATATTTTCTAAATATTCCTATTCGTGGGATATTCAAGAAGGACATCGAATTATCTAGAAAGAATAACACTATCTGATCTGACTCATATAATGAGTATGGCTGATCCTATGGCCATCGGTGTAGAGACACCAAGGATAGATAGTGGGTGCTCTTTGGAGAAAGAGTTCATTAAATTGATCCGTATCTATCCCTGAATTGTACTATGCCAAACTCTCAATCAGATTGATTCATGTCACGATTGTGTACGTGGTCCTTTGACTTGAGAAACCAAAGATATCTTGTGGATGGATGATCGTGTTTTGACTATGACTTAAGAATACCTAGCCATGGGATCTCCAAAACATCATAGATTGGATATGACATAAACTCCTCGAAGGTGATTGAGTGGTCAAGATGGGATCGTCCGCCCTCGGTATATGAGAAGATCGACTAAATGAATGAGATGCGATTAAATCCTTGGCCAAGGTAGTGGAAATATTAGAGAAGTTGTTCTCGACGATTTCCTACTCGCACCAGTACTAACTTGGGTGACCGATTAGGGTTTGAAAATTAACCATACCCTAAGTCATTCACGAGTCTTGTGCAGATGAAGGATTATACGTACATGGTAACAAATGATGGTAGGGTTCCATGAAAGAGTTCTAATATACTCTATATCTCTCAGAGCACGTGGTGTAGCCTGGAACCCACCGGGCTAAAAACTCAACTTGTCGATTGGGTTAAATCAATCCTTAGTCAATTAATCTATATGTTGATAAAGTTAATTGATAAGAAAGACCAATAAGTGTTATTGGGTTGATAGAGTCATTAATTGGTGAGATATATAGACCTAGAGGGTCACACACATAAGGTCAATGGACATCGGCAGATATAACATAATTATAAGGGTTTTATGAAAATTTTATATTCCTAAAGTCTATAAATAGGGAGAGTATGACCATAATAGATGTACCCATACAAGCCTAGTGGAACTTCTCCCCTCTCTTCTCTTCCTCTCGTGGTGATGAGTGTTCAAGAGGAGATCCGATCATCCAGAGACTGTGTGAATACTGATAGAGGCCGGACGCTTGAATGGTTGAAGAACTCTTTCAAATGATCCCTGTAAGTATGAATTTTATTCTATACTAGATGATAGGATCATCTAGAATGGATGATGAGATCATCTATTTTTTATGCTTCAACTTTACTGAATGTTTTGATTCAACATCTTCCGTTGCAATCATTATTTTGGTTGAAATTTTTTACAGCTTCTCAAGCCTCACATCCCAGCAATAGCTCCTATTGATTAACATATAAGCGTGATTGTGATCTTAAAGAAAGAACAATTCCACATTGAGAAAATTCAACTCTTATCGTCTATGTTAGATATAACCCATTAGAGGGTGTATTACTGTAGCTTTTATAAAACTCCAAAGTTAGACGTTCTTGAGTCAGAGCAATATTAGGATGGGTGACCTCTAGAAGAGCTCTTTTTTTATCTTGCTCTTGGGATATTAGTCTCAGATGGGTTATATTTCTATATTTCCCTCTTTCTCCTCTATAAATAGAGGCTTGTAATCTCTTCTTTACTCTCTCAATAAAATTGGGCTTTCTAACAAGATAAATTCATGCGATCGTTAAAACTACATGCACTTGTATCAAAATAAATATCAAACTCACCAAATTGAAGGTTTAATCACAAATTGACTAGTATCATGGTCAATAAGGGTCGAATCTACGGACAATTAGGGTATTTTTATAGATGTATTCAATGTTTGATAAAATCGGACAATGAATTAAGATGAGACATTCAGAAAATTAGTATTTTTGGACTCCAAGACAAATCCAAAAAATAACAAATCACTAAAGGTGGATCACTATTCATAAAGAAATCAAGGAGCAAAATAAAGAGAGAAAACTTGATGGCGAAGAAAGAGAATTCGATAAAATTTCTAAACATTAATCTAATAGAAAATCTTTCAAAAAAAAATCTTTAATTTATAAACATTAAGCTTTGAAATTAAAATCTAATGATAAATGATGAAAAACTAGAGAAAAACACATAATCTAACTGAAAATAGTGCTCAAAATGATCCAATTGATTGCCGGATCAAGCCTTTGTATTTTGCATTTTTGAAAACGGATATTTGGAGTTCGAGTGGTGAATTCTCCTTATTCTTTCAAGCACTCCTTGGACGCGGAAATACGTCTAGAAGAGGAATAAACCAAGAGATTCAAGGATTGAATCGTCTAAAAGGTTTGATCAATCAAAACGCTCTAATAATACATTTTCCATCAAAGGGAGCGATTTTATAATGTTTTCAAAGTGGGCGTGACCGTTGGATCTTCTCCTTGATGAGATCAATGGTCAGGATGGAATCCGAAGAAGCAAATCATCATGGTTAACTCATGACCATCGGATCTTCCTCAGAGCATCAGGATCACACCATGTGATGGTGTGAAGAGAGAGAATCACGAAATCTTGTATGTTCGATTGTGAATTGATGCTTTAGATCTCAGATGGCTCTTCAAATCCTGGCTGTTATAACTCCTTAGATGAAAGGCTAGGATTGATCTGTTTAAAAACAAATCATTGTCCACTCAGATGCTGGCACATACCCCCTTCATTTAAGTGAAAGTGAAGGGCTCAAACTAATGGTATTTTATTTGCATCGATTAGACGCTTGTGAGCGTGCCACATCACTTGCGATATGACATAAAGAAAGATAGTCCCATATTGAAAAAATTGCATAAATTTTTGCAAATAAATACAAATGCGAACATAGAGGTTGGCTTATGCCCTTAAAGGGCAATTAACCACTAATGAGGTGCTAATCATACCCCACACGTGCGTCACATGTACGCCACCACGTGACAACACACAAGCACGCATACCACGTCATCAGTCACGTCAGCCTGCACTTAAAATCAAAATTTTTTTAATGTTTAATTTTAAAAAAATTCAAATAAATTCAAAATTATTTATAAAAATGTGAGAAAAATTCCTAAAAATTAGAAAATTCATAAATTTCAAAATGCAACTCCTTTGTAATCCAAAATTTTTTTGGTCAAAAATTAAATAATATTATTCTAGAAATTTAAATTTAATAAATTACAAGAAAATAAATTTTTATCTAAAAAATGCACTCATTTTCTTTGGAAAATAAAAGTAGGAAAATAAATGAGTGTATATAAAAATATTTTCTCTTATTATTTGTAATTATAACTTAATTATAATCTCAAATAAAGATGGGAATAATCTATTATAAAATAAATTCTTTAATTATGCATGATTATCCCTAAAAAATGTATTTTGAGATTATAACTTAAAATTGCATAGAATGATAAATATGTTATCAAAGTATGATAACATGCATAAGAATGAAATGTTTTACGCCTTAGTTTGCATTAATAGTCATGTTATTACCAATAAAAATTGCATGTTATCACTTTACCCTTCATAGTTTATATATTCTTAATGGATTTAAATAAGTCAAAAAGTCCTATGGAAAAATAAGGCATTATAACACTCTCGAAATTGTGGGGACAATTCAATTTGATGAATAAGCGCCACTTGTATGCATGCAGACCCCATGCAGGTGTTGAATAACCATCATGTTGGTACCATTGAAGCAACCCTTGTCACACTAGCATGTTGACTGCATGCCTCTTGGCACATGTGCCATGTTGCCTGCATGGTACGACCCACTATTTTTTGCCCTTTTATTTTTAAAAAAAATCCTAAAAATCCCTAAAAAGTTCTAAAGTTTACTAAACCTTTTAAAAAATCAATATATTTTTAATAGGATCTTCTTTCTACTTAATTTTCTTTGTTGTTCCGAAATTTAATTTTCTAGATTCTATGCCATTAATTTTAAAATCTAAAGATATTCAAAGGGTTTTCCACAATTCTTCTTAAATTGACTTTCAAAATAAAACTAAGTCTACTTAGAAATTGCATCTAGATAGAAAATTCCTCACTCTTATCTTTATTATTCAAATTTCAATCTTCTAAAGTCTCTACATTCAAGTTTTATAGAAATAAGGGCTGATGCAGAAAAGTCATCAAAACTTGGGTTCTTCACAATATTTTGATCTAGAAAGGATCAAACATAATTTATGGAATAATTTGATCCTAGTTGAATGCATAATGATTATATAAATGAAATGACAGGAGGAATACAAAAATGCCATTAAAACATGATAACCTACATCATATTAGCCAACATTATGCATTAAAGTCAATTCATAGTGATGGAAATAAACATAAAAATGACACATTATCAAGGGGTAAGGTTAGTGATATTAATAAAAATTGTATTCATATTCTTTCTTCTATTTACTGTTTTATGATCTCATTCGTTGAGTACTTCATCACTTAGTCAACCAAAGAATAATGAAACCACTTATTGCACATATGTGGTACCCTCCATCTTAGATTTGCTTTTGGATCACTCATGAAGATGGAGAATGTTTTGAACGTGAAGAGAGTACTATGATTTATGCTTGAGACAACCCAAGGTTCACTTCTTCACCTTGTTCCATAAGCCTTAGTCGTACCCATATAGATGGAGTTTGACCCTTCTTTCATGGGGATCAATCCCCAAAACTAGCAGAGTAGAAAGGGAACTCATAAAAATTCAGGGTTTTCTTGTTACATTTTTCTATATTTTTTCAATGATGATTAGGCAGATTGAGGTTGCATTGTGATGATGTATTGATCCCTTAGATTGTGAATGTACTAATGAACTTTGACCATGGAAGTGTTAGAAAAAACGGAGTGGATGATCGATCCCATATGCTCTTTTGAGAATGAAATTAAGAAGATGACGGGTCACATTGCCTATAAATAGACAAAAGGAGATTCTTTGGTATCATCAAGATTCATTCTCATAGGCTTTATCTGCTCACAAATATTTTTGAACAGGCATAAAAACTTAATTTATGTTTAAATAATTTCAATTTTTATTTGATGTATCTATAAAATTATGATACATGGACTTATCTCTAAGCTCTCTTAAAAACTCACTAGCTATGCCCTTGGTTCTTGTTGAGGAATGAAGCTCCACAATGGGGGTTAATCAATTTATTATGTATTTGATAAGCCCTAATGAAAGATCTAAAAAAAAGTCTCTAAGGTTCAATTGATTAGGGCCCTCCCTCATGATTCTTAGGTAGATTCAAAGATGTATTTATTGTAGCCAAGTTTGTTTGAAATTATCATCATGCATTTTCTCATAAAACGAGTTTTCTCCCTAGGAAAGAATTTTCTTTCAAAATAAAAATTTTCATGTGATACCATGTTTTAACCTTCAAATTGGGTATCTAATATTTGGACTCTCCTTCGAATGAAAATACTAATTAATAGTTTAATAAATTATATACCCTATCAATGTTTCTAAAAATCTTAGAAAAATATTTAGGTTATCTTATGGTATGGTATGATTTTCATATATATCAGGAATGATTCTAAATATTACATGTTTAACTTAATTTCCGCACTATAGGTTTTAAAGTTAATACAACATGTTTTCTAGATTTTGGTAATCTCTCAACAACTTAGGCCATAAATTGAGACCATCCAATTTAAGAATATATCATAGAAGGATATTTGATAGTCAAGGAAACTTAATGAATACAATTTATTGATATTTTTTAACTCTAGATCCTCCTAAAAATTTAAGAAAACTTAAATTCACTTCTTAGTTTGAAGCTTATTATAATGTGCATTTTTATGCATTTAATTCATTATTCTTTGATGATTTTAAAACATATCATTATTGTGCATGTTAACATGTTTGGATATAATTTTTGCATGTATCATATGATATCATTCATAAGCCGAATTTACATTAAAAAAAGATGATTTGATTGCGTGTGCCTAAGTTTTGTGATCATAGGTATAAAGAAGGAATGGTGAGGAATTAAGAGGACAAAAAATTATAATGCAAAATTATCCTTTATATGCAAAACAAGCATCGGCATGGTGAACATTTCATCGGAAAAAGGAGTTTTTTTATGAAAAGATATAAATATTTTAAGTTTTAGGGGTTCTTTAATAATTTTTCCTTTTTCAGATATTTTTTATTATTAAATTTTTTAATTTTTTCCCTATTTTTTTAGATTTTTAAGCAATTACGAATTAGAAAATTCTATTTTACTTGCACCTATTTGCTTGGCATGCATATGCATGGCACCCAATCAATGCACCATGTAATGGGGAGTACTAGTCTTAGAACATTTTTTTAATCTCTATGAGCCACCTAATGGACTTCGTTATTTAAAGCCCATAATATTCATACTAATATCCATGTGGGATTAAAAAGGCCTTTTTTATTTTGTAGGACGCGTGTTTCTCATCGGAGGAGTTTGATATGGTAGATTGACTCTATCAAATCCGCCATTTTCACGTTGACAAATGGTGGCATGATGAACTTTGGTTTTGAGGTATTTTTAATCGTTGTTTTGAACTGATTTCATGCAAAAATATTTATTATTCCTCACTTTGTATAATGGTAAAATAAGGGTCTAATGCTCAAGGAGCCTAGGTAATACGATTAGTTATTTTAGGGAGTAGAGTTATTATTATATAGAAAAACAATGGCCGAAGGGATTTTTGGATAAATATGAAATATGGGAGGACAAAGAAATGAAATATGGAATGAATGAAATTAGAAATAGATATATATTTATATTCTATGAGAAATAAAGAGAAAAAGATTGAGAATGGAATGATGGAATAGAGAGATGAAAATGGTGAAATGGAAGATGATGGAAGAATGGTGAAAAATAGAAAAATTAGATAATTAGGAAATTGGGTAAAGATGAGATATTGTTCGAAGAAAAGAGAACAAATCAAAAATATATAAAGGGAAATAGGGTTTACACTATCCATGGAGGGGGTTACATGAGTGAATCAGATTCAAATCCTCACACAAATCTTGTTTTTTATGTCAGTCCTAGGCCAGGTGATGCTAGACTCATTACGATCTCAATCCTTTACTTGATCTTGCCTCCACCATAAACTTGAACACCAAATAATACGAAGCTTGGGCCTCCGCCTCTACTTTTTCTTCTTGTAGCCTGATGTTAAGAAAGAACCAAAAAAGCAATAAAAAGGAAGACTATTCTTTTATATGTTAGGTTTAGAGGCTCACTTGAATTAACGGGTAGAGATTTAGAATTTTTGGCTGCCACCAAACGAATGGTGTAGATTAAATCCATAGCCATGACCATAACCACCCCCTAAGGAGGTGAGAGAATCCCTCCTAAAGAAATAAACCCCACAACCACATCCTATTAGCCAATCGCACTTCCATGTATCTCGTTAATGTTTATTGAAATGAAATTTATTCATTGTCATTCTCTTGTGTGATATTTGAAATGAAGTCCATGAGCATATGCAATGACTAAGTGAATTTTGATGAGATCATAATACAATGATCACTAGTCTTTAAACATATGTTCTAAACATTCATGTTTGTGGGATATTTGAGAGGGACATCGAATTATCTAGAAAGAATAACACTATTTGATCTGACTCATATGATGAGTATGGCTGATCCTGTAGCCATTGATAACGTGCAATCTTAACATGATAAAACACGATTATTAATGTAAATTAAGGCATAAAATATTACATTTATGTGCATGTTATCATACTTTGAGTGCCTTTCTATCATTCTATGCAATTTTATGTTATAATCTCAAAATGCGTTGATTTAGGGTTAATTATGATAAATTAAATATTAAAGATTTTATAACCCATCTTTACTTGAGATTATAAATGGTTTTTAAAGTTAAATAATAGGAGAAATCATTTTTATAAACATTCATTTAATTTTCTAAAGTTAAAATCTTAAAGAAATGAATGTATTTTTGAAATAAGAATTAAATCTCTTGTTATTTAAATAATTTGACTGTTTAGAATAATAGATAATTAAATTTCAGATCAAATGAAAGAAATTTGGATTAATTTGGAGTTCTATTTTAAAAGATATGATTTTTACAATTTTAGGGATTTTTCTGGATTTTTCCTGATTTTTATGATTTTATTTTCTATTTAAAAAATATTTAAAATAAATAAATAAAATGCAAAAAGTGCGCGGGTCCCATGCGGGTGCGACGTGGCACGCAAGGCCACGTGGCAGAGCCACGCGGACCCGCGCAGCGCCTACGTGGCGCATTTTATATCTATAGTATTTTTATTATTATTATATATATAAAATGGGTCTTCAGCCTTCCCTATATGGGAAGGGTTATTAACCCTTTAAATTGTCGGGTCTTATAAACCCGACGATTCTCTTTTTTATTTTCCTTGTGGGACTAATCCACACGAGTTTAATAATGCAGGTGACGTGGACGCGTGCGGAACGTTGGATCGGGTGGAAAGCAGGATCTCGTGCGTCGATCGCGTAGACGCGCGGACCACCGGAGATCATCAATGCACGTGCGTTAATTAAAGCATTATAACGGTCGGATTTAGTGAGACGTGGCAGAATCACACGCCTCGATCGCGTGGACACGCGGACCACCGGAGATCATCAAAGACACGTGCTCTTAATACGGAGTTATGACGGCCAGGATTAAATCTTGGGGGGAGCATCTGACGCGTCGGATCAAGATCCAACGGCGTGGATTCAAGGCGTTTTATAACGCCTGATTTGAAAGCTCCATCAAGACCGCCGGATCACGATCTAACGGTTACGAATCGATGCGTTTTTAAACGCATACGATCCAAGCCCATCTCACGCGTCAGATTGTGATCGGACGGCTGGGATTTAATTATAACGGTTCGTGATGAACCGTTTCATCACGACCGTTAATCAAGGAGATCGGACGGTTCTCCCCATTTCGCCCTATAAATAGACGAGTTCTTCATCGTTCTATGTATTCTTGAGGTATTTGATCTAATCGACCTATCTAAACCCCTTCTCTCTTGAATCTCTTTCTTGTAATCGCTTCTAGACTCGAAATCGTGTCCACGGAGTGTTTATAAGAGAGATTTCGACGATCGTGCGAGGAGAATTTGTCTCTTGAACACCGATGTTCACGATTAAATTCGCGGAATGAATAGCTGTCGATCCGGCAATCAATTGGATCGATTTGATCGTTATCTCGGGTTAGAAAAAATTTTATCCTCTTATCTATCGTCATGTATCATCAATTTTAGGTTTAGGATTTCAATTTAAGTTTAATTTCATTTTAATTTAAATTTGTGTTCTTCGCGATTCCGAAAATTTCATCCCACTTCCATCTTTGATTTCTCCGTGATTACTAATCCAAATCGAGCGATTTTTGATTCTACGGATAGATCTTTGAGTTATCTTTCTAAAAACACCATTTTCCCTAATTTCTCACCTCAATTCATCGTCCAATTTCACCAAATTCCAAAAGATATCTAAAAAATTCCTTAATTCCCTGTGGATTCGACCCTTATTTACCATTATACCCTTCAATTCACTCTTAATTCCCCAATTTGGTAAGTTCGGATTTATTTTTGACATGAGACTGCGTGAAATCGATGACCTCGCGGTCTCGTCTCGTCAGCCATCAGTGTGGAGATATTAAGGATAGATAGTGAGTCCTCTTTGTAGAAAGGGTTTACTAAATTTATCTGTATGAATCCCTAAATAGTAATTATACCTAACTATTAATCATGCTGATTCATGTCACAGTTGTGTATGTGATCCTTTGACTTGGGACATCTTGTGGATAGATGATCGTGTTTTGACCATGACTTACGAATCCCTAGCCATGGGATATCTAAAATGTCATATATTTGATACGACATAAAGTCCTCGAAGATGGTTATGTGATCAAGATGGGATCATTTGCCCTTGGTATTTGAGGAGATTGACTCATGGAATAAGATGCGATGAAATCCTTGGCTAAGGTAGTGGAAATATCGGAGGAGTTCCTGATGATTTTCTACACACAGTAGTACTAACTTGTGTGATCAATTAGGGTTTGACAATTGGTCATACCCTAAGTCATTCATGAGTCTCATTCGGATGAAAGATTATACATACATGGTAATCAATGACGGAAAGGTTCCATAAGTGAGTTCTTATATACTCCATATCTCTTATATTACATGGTGTAGCTTGACACCCAACGGGCTGGAAACTCAACCTATTGATTGGGTTAAATCAATCATTGATTAATTAATCTATATGTTGATGTGGATAATTAATTAAGGTTGACTAAGAAGGTGTTATTTGGTCTACAGATTTATTAACTAGTGAGATATATGAACCTAGAGGGTCACACATATAAGGTCTATGGATGTTGGTAGATATAAACATAATCATGAGGGTTTTTTAAAAAAAATCACATACCAAATGTCTATAAATAGGGGGGGAAAACGACCACAACTCAAGGTGCCCATTGACGAGACGAGACCGCGAGGTCATCGATTTCACACGGTCTCATGTCAAAAATTAAGCCTAATTTATCAAATTGGGGAATTAAGAGTGAATTGAAGGGTATAATGGTAAATAAGGGTCGAATCCACAGGGAATTTAGGTATTTTCTAGATATCTTTTGGAATTTGGTCAAATTGGATGATGAATTGAGGTGATAAATTAGGGAAAATGGTGTTTTTAGAAATAAGACTTCAAAACGAATCCACTGAATCAAGAATCATCGAATTTGGACTTGATTTCGCGGAGAAATCAAAATTTGAAGTGGAGAGAAATTTTCGGACATTAAAATCGTGATTTAGAATGAAAATTCACGAAATTGAAATCTAAAACCTAATCTAAATGAAAATTAAAGATAATAGGAAGATAATCTAGGAAATATCGCTTCCACTAAACCCATTTAGCGATCGAAACGAGGTGATTAAGCCAATTAATCACCAAAAACGCCAAGAACGTCACGACGAGCTTCAAGCTGCGATTTCTCTTTCGATTTTCCACCAAATCTTGATTTCAACCCCTCTGTGGATGCGGAATTGAGAGAGGGAGAGGATGGAATCAAGAGAAATGAGAGGATCGGTGTCTAGACAAGTCAATTTGATTGAAATCCAACTCGAATACATACATCGACGAAGAACAAGTCTATTTAAAGGAAATTTGGGCGTAACCGTCCGATCGTTTCGATCGACGGTTACGATGAAACGGTCCACAATGGACCGTTTCAGTTAATTCCCAGCCGTCCGATTTCGATTGACGGCTCTGATCATCCGCGCGATTAAACGTTTTAAAAACGCCTTGATTTTCGCCGTCGGATCGCGATCCAGCGGTCACGATGCTCCCCGCCAGATCAAATCGTAGCCGTTATAACGCTCCTAATTAAACATGTGCTCCTGATCTGATCCGGTGGTCCACGACGCATTCGATTGATAACATGCAATCTTAACATGATAAAACATGATTATTAATGCAATTTAAGGCATAAAACATTACATTTATGTGCATGTTATCATACTTTGAGTGCATTTCTATCATTACATGCATATTTATGTCATAATCTCAAAATGCACTAAATTAGGGTTAATTATGATAAATTAAGGATAAATGATTTTATAACCCATCTTTACTTGAGATTATGAATGGTTTTTAAAGTTAAATAATGAGAGAAATCATATTTATGAACATTCATTTAATTTTCTAAAGTTAAAATCTTAAAGAAATGAATGTATTTTTGAAATATAAATTAAATCTCTTGTTATTTAAATATTTTGAATTTTTAGAATGATAGATAATTAAATTTCAGATCCAATGAAAGAAATTTGGATTAATTTGGAGTTATATATTAAAAGATATGATTTTTACAAATTAGGGATTTTTTCCGGATTTTTTTAAAAACTGTTTTTTTCTTATTTTTATTTTCGATTTTTATAATAAAAAAATAAATATTAAAAAGGGCGCGGGACCCGCGTGGATGCGAGGTGGCATGCAAGGCCACGTGGCAGCACCACGCGGACCCGCGCAGCGCCTACGTGGCGCGTATATACTAAATTATTTTATTATTACTATATATAATAAAAGGGTTCTTCAGCCTCGCCTAGGTGGGGAGGGTATTAACCCTCTTAAATGTCGGGTATTATATACCCGACATTCTCCTTTCTATTTCTCCGTGTGGGACTAATTCCCACACTTTACTTACCTTGCAGGTGACGTGGAAGCGCGCTGGACGTTGGATCGACGGCGCGCGTCGATCCCACGCGTCGATCGCGTGAGCGCCGGACCACCGATCGATCAAATCAACACGTGCTTGATTGGGCGAGTTATAACGGCCCTGATGTTGGCGACGTGGCGCGACGAGGGACGACGGATCAAACGGGCGATCGATCGACGCGCGTCGATCGCATGCACCGCGGACCACCGATGATCAATAACGCACGTGGCATTTTTAAAGAATTATAACGGCCGAGATGCGTCGGCGCGGATCGCATCTCAGCCGTCGGATCGTGATCCAAGGAACGAGATCAAAGCGTTTTTATAACGCTAATCCACGCGGAAGATCGGAGCCGTCGATCCAGATCGGACGGCTGGGACTTAATCGAAACGGTCCACGATGGACCGTTTCATCGTAACCGTCGATCGAAACGATCTGACGGTTACGCCCAAATTTAGCTTAAATAGCCTTGTTCTTCGTCGATGTATGCATTCGAGTTGGATTTCAATCAAATTGACTTGTCTAGACACCGATCCACTCGTTTCTCTTGATTCCATCCTCTTCCTCTTTCATTTCCGTATCCATGGAGGGGTTGAAATCAAGATTTGGTGGAGAATCGAAGGAGAAATCGACGCTTGAAGCCGGTCGTGACGCTCTTGACGTTTTCGGTGATTAATCGGCTTAATCACCTCGTTTTGATCGCTAAACAGGTTTAGTGGAAGCGGTTTTTCCTAGATTATCTTCCTATTATCTTTAATTTTCGTTTAGATTAGGATTTAGCTTTCAATTTCATAGAATTTCATCCAAAATCACGATTTCAACGTCCGAAAATTTCTCTCCACTTCAAATTTCGATTTTTCCGCGAAATCAAGTCCAAATTCGATGATTCTTGATTCCGTGGATTCGTTTTGAAGTCTTCTTTCTAAAAATACCATTTTCCCTAATTTCTAACCTCAATTCATCGTCCAATTTGACCAAATTCTAAAAGATATCTCGAAAATACCTAAATTCCCTGTGGATTCGACCCGTATTTACCATTATACCCCTCAATTCTCTCTTAATTCCCCAAATTGGTAAGTCTGGTATTATTTTTGACACGAGACCGTGTGAAATCGACGACCTCGCGGTCTCGTCATCGATCGACGCGCCTCGTTCGATTGCTCATTCGATCCGGCGCTCCTCATCGCGCCACGTCGCTGAAATCAGGGCCGTTAGAATGCCCTTAAATAGCATGTGTTTTGATTTCTGATCCGTGGACCGCGCTCACGCGATCGACGCGCGAGATCCTGCGCGCCGCCCAATCCAACGCTCCGCGCGCTTCCACGTCACTTGAAAGGTAAGTATAACCTGTGGATTAGTCACACATGGTAATAATTACAGAAAACCGTCGGGTTTATAACACCCGACGGTTTAAAGGGTTAATAACCCTTCCCATCTAGGGAAGGCTGAAGACCCATTTTATATATATAAAATAAATAAACATACTATAAATATAATACGCGCCACGTAGGCGCTGCGCGGGTCCGCGTGGCTCTGCCACGTGGCCTTGCGTGCCACGTTGCACCCGCGTGGGACCCGCGCGCTTTTTGCCTTTTATTTATTTATTTTAAACATTTTTTAAATAGAAAAATAAAATCATAAAAATCAGGAAAAATCCAGAAAAAATGCCTAAAAATTGTAAAAATCATATCTTTTAAAATACAACTCCAAATTAATCCAAATTTCTTTCATTTGATCTGATATTTAATTATCTATCATTCTAAAAATTCAAAATATTTAAATAACAAGAGATTTAATTTATATTTCAAAAATACACTCATTTCCTTAATTTATATTTCTCTTATTATTTAACTTTAAAAACCACTTATAATCTCAAGTAAAGATAGGTTATAAAATCATTTATCCTTAATTTATCACAATTAACCCTAATTTAGTGTATTTTGAGATTATAGCATAAATTTGCATGAAATGATAGAAATGCACTCAGAGTATGATAACATGCACATAAATGTAATGTTTTATGCCTTAAATTGCATTAATAATCATGTTTTATCATGTTAAGATTGCATGTTATCACCCATGCAAGACTTGTGAGAATTCTCTACTTTTTTTATCTATCTCTCATGGTAACAAGCTTTAAAGATGAGATCCAACCATCCGGAGACCGTGTGGATACTGCTGGAGGCTAAACACTTGAATAGCTTCAAGAACTCCTTCAAGGGAACCCTGTAAGTATGTTTTCTCATACATGCTAGATGATAGGATCTTCTATGCTTGGTGCCTCAATGTTTTGAATATCTGATTTAATCTATTTGGTTGCATTTGATGTTTTGATAAAAAATTAAAAAGTTTATCGACCTCAGAACCCAACAGGGTTGACCACTCTGTAACAGGTGGTAGCCTTACTAATTCTCTAAGGAGGTGGTCTTATCTCTCTCTCCTCCTATAAATATAGATTCTTCTTTAAAAAAATAGAAAAGATATAAATTTACTAATAATAAATAAAAGAGAAAAAAATTAATGTCTTTGACCTTTCAAAAAGCCTTTGACCACCTTTTGACTTGTCAAGGGTCACTTTGACCATCATTGACTTCCAAGAGAAAGGGAGTGACTAGTGTCCTAAAAAGGTGGAATGCGTTTGACTGACCTCCTAAAAAATTGAAATGACTTGACCAAACTCTTAAAAAGGTGGAAATGCTTGACCATCCTCCTAAAAAGGTGATATTTTTTACTAACCTATTATAAAGATGATCCCGATGGAGGTAGAGGCTGAAATTTTATGAGCACAACTATCATTTTAAGCTCTACATCTTTATATGGGCTGATTATAAATCTGAAATAAAAAAATATAGGTTTTGAAACATTTCTTAGTATGCTTTTAGTATTGGCTGGCCGAAGCAAAGAGGGCACTGATTGGAATATCAATTCTATTGAGTTTATTTTATTTTATATTTATTCCTTGTGTGTATTTAAGATGCCAAGTCCCTCTTTCATTGATTAAGAGTTTTTGATATTTGAAAGGAGTTTGGAAGCATTTTATTGGTTGATAACATTTTTTGTGTAAATCTCCCTCTTTCATCACTTGCTTCTGCTTTCTTAATAAAGGAAATATCAAAAATATTTTTTAATTTCAATCTTGTAGTCGTACTCCTTATGTATTCAACCTCGAATCATCACTATTCTAAATTTTAACACTGAATTTGAAGAGTTGACTATAATTTTTTATACGTGAACTTCCACTTTCAACGATCATAATTTTATGCATATTACTTATCTTAATGAGTTGATCTCCAAATTTCATGCTTAACAAGA
>CM044117.1:8462428-8602560 GCA_024174645.1 Lemna minuta | reverse complement strand
GTTGAAAGAAATGGAAGGGGGGTCGGGACCGTACAGTCCGCGGACGGCGGAAGAAGTTTTCAAGGATTTTAGAGGCAGGCGAGCCGGCATGATCAAGGCTCTTACCACAGGTACGCTCTCTCTTCTCTCATTTCTGTCGTTCTCCTCTATCTCTGTCTTTCTTTTTCATTCATCTTGGAATAACTTTTTAGCTATTTTTTTTTTTGAAACACAATTGTTTTTTTTCTGGTACTTATTCATTGTTTGTGTTGTTCTGCTTTTGTCGCAGACGTGGAGAAGTTCTTTCAACAGTGTGATCCTGGTGAGCTGTCTCTCGTAAATAGTTCAAGTTATTGTCAATAGAGTTGGAGTGAACTTTCGCGAAGAGCTTGTTGACCTACGGAACATCATTATACGCTTTCTTATTTTCAAATTTAGCCTTGATTTTCTTTTATTCAGTGAGCATCGTTATTGTTAGATGAGGATTTTGGCGTCAGAAATTCAATGCCGTGAGCATATTGGCGGTTTAAATTTAATCATATGGGTTTATCCATGATTTCCTGGATTTTTCGTTTCTGGTAAACCTGTAATATTCTGCGTTAGTCTAGTTATCCTATAATGTGCTCCTTCCCATTCACTATGTCGTTCTGGTTAGCTGCGATTAACTTGTCATTTAATCAAGTTTTCTGTATCCTGATACGATGCACATTCATAACTACGTTCATTGGATCTCCCTTGCATTGTTGAATGTGATGAAAATCAACATGACAACTGTTTCTGCAGAGAAAGAAAACCTTTGTCTCTATGGGCAGCCCAATGAGACATGGGAAGTCACCTTACCCGCAGAGGAAGTGCCTCCAGAGCTTCCCGAACCAGCATTAGGAATTAATTTCGCCAGGGATGGAATGGAAGAAAAGGATTGGTTAGCTCTGGTCGCTGTTCACAGCGATGCATGGTTGCTTGCTGTCGCCTTCTACTTTGGGGCTCGCTTTGGATTTGATAAAGAGGCTAGGTACTTGTTTTTTCATCTGACTTATTTGAATGTTCATGTCCATCCCTTTTCTTAGTTTATGTTATGATACCATGCTGATTATAAATTTCTGATAAACTTCTGTCTCAAGATTTTGTTCAACTAGTTTTTATTGAACTTTATATGGTATAATATGCTTTAACAGATAAATATAAAAGTTCCGGTCGAATTCTCATTAGTCTTATGGGATCGAGACTTTTGGAGGAAAGGACATTGAATAATTGGAAGAACATAAAATAGAAAGCTGCCAATGCACTGTCTTAAATTTTATAATCATCTGATACTTTGGTCTTGTCTGATTGGAAAAGAGTGGTTTGATTTCTGACAAATTGTGGCCCTTACTGCGATCTTCATATTTTTAGTATTCTAATTGAAATTAAAGGTTCCAAGTTTCTCAAAAATTTTGTACGTTTTAGGGTGCGTGTGAAATATATATTTCCGCAGAAGAGAGAGAAAGTTTGATTTAATCATTCCCTTTTTATCTCTCCGGAGAATATATATAGAAATAGCTTATTTGATTTCATGAAAGTTTCCTATGAATTCTTTTTTTTCTTTTTTTTTTTTGAGGAGATCCTATGAATTCTTTCACAATAAAGTGATCAATGGATCTGCCATGAAATGACATATTAGAAGATTAGTAGATCACTTTGGAATGACATATACATCACACATTCTAGTTCAGGTCAAAACTCTGGGTTTCCAGAAGGCCACTGCTACACTCATTCCCATTCTCTTGATCTCTCTCTGCTTCTTGATTTCCAGGAGACGGCTCTTTAACATGATCAACAATCTTCCAACCATGTATGAGGTTGTCACTGGTGCCACCAAAAAGCCACAGGCTAAGGAGAAAACCCCCAATAGCGGTGCTAAGTCCAACAACAAGTCCTCCTCCAAAAAGGTCAAGCAAAACCCCTTTTTTTCCTTTTCCCTATCTCTCTCTCTCTCTCTCTCTCTCTCTCTTATACCTGTCATTTCCATCTCTCTATTTTCCATCAATCCATCTCCATCTCTCTCCTCTTTTGATCCCTTTCTATCCTCCATCTTCCTCTGTCCCTCTTCATCTCTCTATCTTCCCTCATTTTTCTCCATTTTATTCATCTCTATTCTATCACTTTGCCCCCCCTCCCCTCATTTTCTCTGTTTTCTCTGTCTGTCATCTATCTCTCTGTTTGCTCCATCTCTCTCCCCTTTTTCGTCGTTTTGCTTCATCTCTGTTCTATCTCTCCATTTGCTCCATTTCTCTCCTCAATTTGTCATTTTCATCCATCTCCCTCTCACTCTTTCACTCCCTCTGTCATTTTCTCCGTTTTCTCCATCTGTCTTACATCCCTCTCTTTTCTCTTGTATGTTTCTCTTGAAAGAAGGAAGATCACCTGAATCGGTGATCAACCTTATATGTTAGGAAGAGTTTAAGTGGGAGATCAGTCCTGAAAACCCCCACCCTAGAGCAATACATGGGGAACCATCTCTCTCTACATCCCTCTTGCTCTCTCCATTCTCGTTAGCTCTGAATTGGCTACCTCCGTCCCCTTCATCTATCTCTCCCTCCTCCTCTCTCTCCATTCTCGCTAGCTCTGAATTGGCTACCTCTATCTCCTTCATCTATCTCTCCCTCCCTCCCCTCTCTCCATTCTCGCGGCTCTAAATTCACAACCTCTGTCTCCTTCATCTACCACTCCCTCCCTCCTATACATTCTATCTTGCTCTGTACTCATACCTGTCTCCTTCGTTTCTTTCCCTCTCGTTCCCTCTCTCCATTCTCTCTAGCTCTGTATTCTCTACCTCTGTCTCCTTCATCTATCTATCCTCCCTCCCTCTATCTATCTCTCCATTCTCTCTAGCTCTGTATTCTCTACCTCTGTCTCCTTCATCTATCTATCCTCCCTCCCTCTATCTATCTCTCCATTTCTCTCAAACTTTGCCTTTTGCTCCGCAGCAAAACCGTCCATCTGATCAAACTCTGGCAGCAAGATCATCGTCTAAGGCTGTACCGCCGGCTCATGGGAAGGAAGAAGATGAGGAGAGCTTTGGGGAAGATGAGGATGCAGAGCACGGGAACACTCTCTGTGGCGCCTGCGGGGACAACTATGCCAACGATGAGTTCTGGATCTGCTGTGACATCTGCGAGAAATGGTTCCATGGAGAATGTGTCAAGATCACTCCCGCCAAGGCTGAGCACATCAAGCAATACAAGTGCCCTGCTTGCAGCAACAAAAAGGCTCGACTCACCTGATCTTCCATTCCCTAGAAGTAAGCCTCCATCTTTCACACCTGATCTCTCTGTCCTTTCCCATCTCTCTCCCTCTCTATGCACACACTGACACGTGTCTATTTATATCACACCTTTCTCTCCCTCTCTCTGTGTATTTTTACACATCTATAAATATTTCTCCATCTCTCTCTCTATATCTATCGTGGCATATCTTATTATCCCCCTCAATCTCTCTCTCTTTTCCTCTCTCTATACAGTTGCATGGAGATGCATTCTCATGTATATAAGTATGTTTATAGAAGTAATGATCTCCATTTCTCTCATTATTTATGCATTTAAATCTTTCTCCATCTGTCTTTCCATCTCGTTCTATCCTTTTCCGTCCCTATCTCTGAGACCCCTAAATCTGATTGTATCGTCATCTTCTAATTTTTTTTTGTCTCCCTCTCTTTCTTTTAGTCTAACTGCTCCCCTCCTTTGGTTCTCGCGCTTCCAGGAAATTTGACGAAGAAAAAGGGCGAGCGATTGCGGATCCAGGAGATCTCTCTCTCTTCTCTCCATCTGTCCTTGTGATTCCTCTGTGATTCAGATCGCCATCCACTAATTATAGCAGCGAGTTTCTGTTTGACCTGTCCGCCTCTGTTTGACCTGTCCACGCTGAAACCCTAGAATGTATATTGTCCATTAACGTTGCTCTTTTTGTCGTTTCCTCGTCTTCCCCGAAAATTAGTGGAAATGAATGGGTTGGTGATGACCTCTCAAATTCTGTGTTTCTCTAACCAATCAGGAAGAATTGCTGAATTATCCTTTTTTTGAATTAATTGGTTTTAGAAATATTCTATTTACGTATTTAGAAGAAAAAAATAAATTTAATTAAACTGAATGTTATTGGAATTAAATGTTAAATGAACTCAAATAAATTGCGAGGGAGGTCGAGCGACGGTCCAAGTCCGACTCCTCCGTAGGCGGCTGGTTTGGCATACGTGGCATTCGTAAATAACTCCTTTTTATCCGCAATATCCATGTATTTACCGAAAAATATCGACGGCCCTGCAATTGACAAGTGGCATTCTGTGAGCCCAGTCGCGACTGAGAATATTCTGGTATCGTTACCTACTCGTCTCTGTGGAGTGGGAATCGCTTCAAATTCCCGAGAGGAAGATCTGAAGTTAGGAGGATCGATGGCGCCGCTTCCGCTCGTGGAGGAGTTTCTGAAGGAGTGCGCGAGGTCGGGAGACGCAGCCTACGCTGCTTTCAAGTCTCTTCTGGAGCGCCTGGACCATCCGGACACGAGATACGCCACTCGAGTGTTTCTCGCTGAGTTGCAGAGTCGTTTTGGCACCGAGGAGGCTGGCGATGAATGCTTCAGGACGTATCATTTCCGTATTCGCGATGTTTTCCTCACCGATTACGAAGGTTCGGATATCATTATGCTTGATCTTGTTGAATGTGGATTATTTTCTATTTTGGTGTCTCACTCTTGACGTCCGATAATACGTCATTTCATGGATATGATTTAATTTGCTTCGTTTTCGTGTATATCTTTCTATCAGCTACTTCTTGGGTTCATTCCTCGCGAAGTTGCACGTTTTTCTTGCGATCTTCTCTGTTCCATGTCATTTAATGCTGTCCTCCTATCTCGATGAGATCCGTTATAACCGTATTTCAGTAAACGTGTTTAACGATTGTTGGGTCTGCTTTCGAGAACCCAACAATTACGATACATTTTGGTCCTGCTCGTTCCCTGCAGCCTTCCCATTTGTTCCTTGGATTATTTCATGTTCATCGACAATTTTATCAAAAATTTCGCTTTGCATTGCATATCTTCTCGTAGGCCTTCTACTCGTTACAACTCAAATTCTGGATAAACGGATTTCGTACCTCTTTTAATCTAAGAAATTTAATTTAATTTTTTTTTTTGAATAATGCATAAGAGGCACCCTGAATGGTGCCCCCCAGTTGTCACTGATTAAATGACGAAGAACAAATTGTTCATTACAGAAGTCTAAAACCCGAGAGGCCGATGCCTCCTAGGTTCCAGAAATACGTGAGCCCCCTTAAATCTAAGAAATTTAATGGACGATCGCAATCATGAGAGTGCTCTGTGAAAGGAAGAGTGTCGAAGCTTCGTGCTAATGAGTTAATGATGGCATCATTGGTGAATTATCATCTTGAGAATCTGGTTTCATATTTCCTGAGGTTCATGGTACGAACTAGTTTTCCTTTTCTATGGGATGCGATTGTCATTTATTAGATCTTATGCATATTCCTTGCTTATATATTCGAAATAATGATAAATGTCTTGACGATCATCACCTTACTGATTTACATGACTAAAAATCGTTTGTAAGAAATCAAGTTGGGAACTAATATCAGTTCATAATTTAATTTGTTACTTTCTTAATAAAAAAGGGAAGATAATTATTTATTATTTTTTTGGGAGGTTGGTAAACTCTCTGTTAAATTTGTTATTTTTACATGCGCATTATTTATTTCAGGATTCAATAGCCGCAAGAGTTTGACTATGTTAGAGATTCCTAGCATCTTCATTCCAGAAGACTGGTCTTTTACTTTTTACGAAGGAATAAACAGACACCCTGATTCTATTTTCAAGGATAAGACCGTTTGTGAGCTCGGTTGTGGAAATGGTTGGATTTCTATTGCGCTTGCTGAGAAGTGGCTGCCTTTAAAAGTCCGTTCCATCTTCTTCGATAACTTAAAAATTGGTTTTTTCAATTATCAATGTCATTATGATATGGCAGTTATCTTCGTCATGTTTTTAATGTCAGGGAAGTTGAGGAATCCCTCTCCACTGAAAACCCTAGCCACTTGGAGAGTTAGATTAGGAGATAAAGCAGAAGAAGTTAATTATATTTAATTGAGTTATAACTGACGTCACAGATTAGAGTGTACTATTTGAGTTCGTAAGTTTGATAGGTTCGACATCTCAATTAAACATGAAAATTACCACAAATATTATCAATAACAAGCTCAATTATTAAGTTTGTTCACGATCATCAATTTATGATCTTGATCTTTAGAGATAGACCTAGTGACCCAGAATTTGAAATAGAGAAAGATAGAGCATTAGGCTTTTCCTTGCCATTTCCTCTTCATCCCTATCTCTCTGTTGCCCTAAAAAACATTTTTGTGAGAAAATAGTATATTGTATGCATTCTCTCTCTACTTTACCACCGTACAAGATAGACATCTTGAAAGATCAGCCATTTAATGGAAGATCTTCGTGAACATATGATTTGACTTTCGAGTTTGTGATGCATTGGTGGCAGTTCATCTTGAATTCTCAAACGCTGGTCTTCAAACTGCCTTATTAACATGATTTTCATGTTGTTGGCTCCACTATGGATCAACTATTCAGATACTAAAAGTAAATGTAGAATAGATCAACAAGATAAACTAACTTGCATAGTTTCTGTTCTCTGGCAGGTTTATGGGCTTGACATAAATCCAAGAGCGATCAAAGTTGCTTGGATAAATCTATATCTAAATGCTATTGACGAGAATGGAAATTATATATATGATCGAGAAGGGAAAACGTTACTCGACAGGGTAGAGTTTCACGAGTCTGATCTTCTTGCTTACTGCAGATTCAATAATATGCAACTTGATCGCATAGTCGGATGCATTCCTCAGGTATGATGAAGCATGAAACTCAGTACCTAAATTTTCAAATTTAGAACTGAATCCTTACACCTTTCTGATCCTCAGATCTTAAACCCCAATCCTGAAGCAATGTCAAAACTGATAACCGAAAATGCCAGCGAGGAGTTCCTTTATTCTTTGAGTAACTACTGTGCGTTACAGGTTAGACTTTCTTATCTGCTCTCTTACCGCCGGAAACAAGCCTTTTTTTCCTTCTTAAAAATGATATATTTTCTATTCTTCCTCTGCCCTTTTGCCCCCAAAACATATTCCATTCAGGGATTTGTTGAGGATCAATTTGGCCTGGGCCTCATTGCCAGAGCAGTGGAGGAAGGGATTTCTGTCATCAAACCGGCTGGCTTCATGATCTTTAATATTGGAGGTCGTCCTGGACAAGGCGTCTGCAGGCGGTTATTTGAGCGTCGCGGATTTCGCATCACAAAGCTGTGGCAAACCAAAGTTCTTCAGGTCCCTTAAAAAAAATATTCATCATATTTTTTTCTTGGAGATCAAAATATTCATCAGTCTTGTTACTTCTGTGCAGGCTTCTGATACAGATATTTCTGCACTGGTTGAGATCGAAAAGAACAGCCCACACCGGTTTGAGTTCTTCATGGGCCTCGTTGGAGACCAGCCCATGAGTGCTCGCACTGCAATGGTGTATGGGAAATCTGGCGGCCGCATCTCCCACTCCCTGTCTGTGTATAGCTGTGAACTCCGGCACCCCAATCAGGTTACTTCTCGTTGGCCTAGCTTGTTGACATTGGCCTCTTGAATGTAACTTTTAAAAATGGTTACCAGCTCTGGCACCCCATTCAGGTTAAAATTGTCGACTTAATCTGTTTACTCTTTGACTTTTAGCAAAATATGTATCTGCTGTCCATTGATGTTTCTCCTTGACTTTTGAATTTGACATTTTAGCTTTGGCTTTTATATTTGACTTTGTTAACTTTCACTTTTGAAATTTGAAGTTTTACTCTGGCTCTCCTTTTTACTTTGACTGTAAACTCTCTTTTCCTTGAGATTTGGCAGTTTTGACTTTGACTTTTGACTTAGTTGCTTTTGTTTTTCACAGGTGAAGGTCATATTTGACTTCCTCAGGGACGAAGGGTTCAAAGAAATCGGCAGCTCTTTGGACCTGTCCTTCGAGGACGAGGCTGTGGCTGATGAGAAGATTCCCTTTTTGGGCTACCTGGCCAGCGTTCTTAAGAACAATTCATTCTTTCCATTAGAGCCACCTGCAGGGTCTATTCGATTTCGTAATCTCATTGCGGGGTTTATGAAGATTTACCACCACATTCCGCTTACTACTGATGTGAGATAATCAAGAAACTAGTCTGACTGTTATTTATTTAATTATATGTTCCATCAATTCGTTTCTGACATTTGTTCTTATGTGATAGAACGTCGTTGTGTTCCCATCTAGGGCAGTGGCAATTGAAAATGTTCTCCGGCTTTTCTCACCTCGTCTGGCAATTGTAGATGAGAATCTGACGAGACAATTACCAAAGCAGTGGCTCACCTCTTTGGAAACGGAGGTGCCCCTTTCCTCTCTCTCTCCCCTCCACTGCAAATACTGTCTCATTCCATCTATGTCAATATTTCTTTATTTCACTACAAAACTATTTCTCTCTCACTTCTCATTAAGCCTTCTCTGTGTCCATCTCTCACTAATCTCTTCTCTCTGTTTAACAATGTGTTACTAACCTCTTCTCGCTCTGTCTAACAATGTTACTTATCCCTCTCTCTCTCTCTCTCTATGTGCCTATATCTCACTAACCTCTTCTCTCTCTCTCTCTAACAATGCATCACTAACCTCTCTCTCTCTATCTGTCAATATCTCACTTACTCCTCTCTCTCGCACTCCCCCCTGTCAGTCTATCACTAATCCTCTTTCTCTCTAACAACATCTCACTAACCCCGTAATTCATCTCACTAACCCTTCTCTCGCTCTCTCTCCCATGTCAATCTATCACTAACCCTCTTTCTCTCTAACAATATCTCTCACTCGCCACCCCTCCTTTCCCCCAAAACGGTGTCAGTCTATCGCTCTTTTTTTTTACAATAACTCACTAACCCTTCTCTCTCTCTGTCATCCTATCACTACCCATCTTTCTCTCCAATAAAATCTCACCATCCCTTCTCTCTCTCTCCCCCTGCACGCAAATCATCAATGACATGGATAATGTTCTCCATCTCTCTCCCTCTCATTTGAGCATTTTAGTGAACATTTTTGTTGCCCCATAGGACACAGAAGAGCATCAAGTGATAGTAATTGAGGCGCCAAGGCAATCTGATCTGATGATTGAACTAATAAAGGGACTAAAGCCCCAAGTGGTGATCACAGGCATGGCCTCCTGCGAAGCCATCACGAGCTCTGCCTTCAAGCACCTCCTCTCTGCCACCCACGATATCGGCTCCCGCCTCTTTCTAGATATCTCCGACCATCTCGAGCTGTCCAGCCTTCCCCCATCCAACGGCGTGCTCAAATACCTTGCTACTCACATCCTCCCCCCCCATGCTGCCATTCTCTGCGGCCTTGTCAAGAACCAGGCAAGTCAACTCTATGTCTACTGCACTAGTTCTCATAAGAACTTCAAATTAACCGTGCTTCAGTGAAAGCCATTAATCCAGAGCAGTACACAGAGGAAGACGAACTCTGCATTTATTTTGTGAAAATTAAAAAAAATTATTCTTCCTGCTTCCAGGTGTACTCAGATCTTGAAGTAGCCTTCGTCATCTCCGAAGAGGAGTCAATGTTCAAAGCATTGGTGAAGACAGTGGAGCTTCTCGAAGACCACACTGCTCTATTCAGCCAGCACTACTATGGCTGTCTCTTCCACGAACTCCTTGCTTTCCAGATCCCCAATCGCCGTCCTCAACTCCAGGTCAGTCGCAGTCAAAAATTCCATTTAGCGGTGTTCATCAAAGAGCATTTTTGACAAAGCTCCTCGCTTTGCTGCAGAGAGTGTATGCAGAGCAGTGGAACCCAAGCAAGATGATTGACATCTCGAGCAATGCTGCTGCGGCCTTCGCTTCAGCAGAACTCTCCACCTCCTCATCATCAGCGCTCATCCACACCAACAGTAACCAGAGCTCCCTACCCGTCCCCGCCGCCATCAAAGCTGCCATCTTCGAAGGCTTTGCAAGACAGAACATGGCCGAATCCGAGACAGACCTTCAACCAGGCATCATCAACCGGCTCCATCTCCAACCTGCCGACCGCTTCCTCTTCTTTTCTGGGGACACTCCGCTCACCCTCTTCAACAAGCTGGTACTCTGCTGCATCCGCTCCAATGGCACCCTCTGCTTCCCCATGGGAGCGCCGGGCAACTACGTCTCCGCTGCCAAGTTCGTCGGAGCCACCACCGCCACCATCCCCACCTCCCCACAGCACTCCTTCAAGCTCACCCCCCATTCTCTCTCCTCCGCTCTCCAGCAAATCACCAACCCCTGGGTCTATCTCTCCTGCCCAACAGCCTGCCCTACAGGCGCCGTCTATACAGCCCAAGAGATTGACTCCCTTCTCTCTGCCTGCTCCCTCGCCAACGCAGTCATCCTCGACACCTCATTCTCCGGCCTGGAGTTCTCATCTCCGGAGCAAGAGAAATGGAACCTGGGCAGACACTTGGTCAAAAAAGACAACACCTTTGCAGTCGCGCTGCTTGGCGGTCTCTCTCTGGAGCTTCTCACAGGAGGGCCAGACCTCGGCTTCCTCCTCTTAGCCGACCCACCACAAGCAGAAACCTTCAGCAGCTTCCACCACAGCCTGAGCAAGCCCCACAGCACCATCCGCTACGCCCTCAAGAAACTCCTCTCCCTCGACAGTCTGCCGTCCGCCCAGCACAGGAAAATCCTTCTCAACCGCGCAGCAGCCCTCTCAACAGCTCTGAGAGAACGCGGGTGGGAGGTGGTGGATTGCGAGGGAGGGCATATCTCTGGTGGCGCGGCCGAAAGAGGGATCATGGTCCAGGGAAACGCTTCTTGAGACGAGGGGACTGCGCGTGAACAGTGACGCCTGGACGGGAATGCAAGGGTACCATCGCTTCTCCCTCGCCCTTCCGGAGGAGGACTTCGAAGAGGCTCTCTTCCGCATCCGACGCTCAAAAGAAATTTAGGATGGGGGTTCGGAAGAGAGGCGGAGGTAAAGCTGGTCTAGGTCGCCGGCGGCGAGGATGTCGGCCCAGGGGGAGGCTGGGGGTTGTTGGGACGGCTCGGCCGCCCGGAAGTGCTTGGTCGCCGGCGAGGTAGGGGTGGGGTGGTGATTTGCGAGGCGGGCGCCGGTGATGAGGAAGCGTTTGTGGGAAGACGAATAAGATGGTGCAGCGTGGAGCGTCTCGTCGCAGCGGGAACAGAGAACTGCGCGGTCCTCTAGGCAGAAGAAGTAGCCTCTGTTCTCCTGTTGTACCGAGTTCTCTTCCGAAGTAAGAATAAACAAATAAAGAAATAGATGAAGAGGTTTTAGAGATGAAGAATGACAGATGGATGAAGGCGATAGGGAACATGCAGAGAAATCTAGAGGGAGAAATGGAGATATACATTGACTCATCTGAGAGCGGAGAGAGGTATTCGCGTTTAAGCGAATACCTATAAATACATCAATACCCATGAGAAAAGCGCAGATTGGTGGGGCTATATCCCAGTTTAGAACGTTTTGAGTGATTTCCGATGAGAATATGAAGATACATCGGCATACTACAGAGCATACATAAAAAGTCTAACACATAAGAGACACAAGATAGATAGACAGTTTGGGAGACAGACAGATAGATCGATATGTAGATAGATAGATAGATAGATAGATAGATAGAGAGAGAGTTAGGTAGCATAGATCAGTTGACAGTGAGTCACGATAGGTGGGAATGCAAACGCACAGGGCTCGGGGACCAAGTTAGGTATTATTTTGGCGAGTGCAAACGACTGCAGTCTGTGGTGGAAGGCGGATATACGAAACAGGCTGGTCTCTTCGAGGGGCATCTCCGGAGGAAAGTTTCTAAGCGGGATATTCCGAAAATGAGGGACCGCCTTCATAAGCGAAACTTGATGAAACGTGGCGCGATTTAGAGAGAAAATGACAGACAGAGAGAGAGAGAGAGAGAGAGTAGCGAAACGTGGCGCGATTTGAGATCAATCATAAACTGCTTTCCTATGAGAGAGAGACCATATGATATTGGTTGGGAAGAGAGCTCTTTCCTTCTTCTTTTTTCTGCCTACAGCTATCCCAGTGGAACGGACAGAAAGGTATCCTCACAGAAAAATCCGAAAACGGCATCCTCTCAGACGGCCCGGACAAACAGGTAGCATTGACGAACTCGGAAAAGGAAAGACGGATAGAAACTAGCAAAATAGCTAAAACGGATAGATACTGGTACAATAAATAATTAAATGAGTGAATAGACAGATGCATGTATTGGTAGTAGATAGAGAGATAGATAGATACCATGGCATGACAGAGAAGAGATAGAAAGATGTAACAACGCACCTGGCAGATATCGCAGCTAGGGCAAGAAGAAGAAGATCGTCCGAGAATCGCCACTCGCTGGTGCTTCCCTGCGAGCTTATTCGCCGCGTGCACTTTCTCGTCACACTGCTCACAGAGCGCTGCCTCGTCCGCGCAGCATATCACCGTTGCTTCTGCCTTCTCGCACACGTCGCACTGCACCTTCATCTCCTCTCTCTCTCTCTCGCTCTCTCTGCACCAATCAATCCTCAGCTGTCTCCAATCCAAAACCCAGATCTGCTCTTCGGCAATCTCAATCTTCCAGGCCTCACCTCCAATCCAGAGCCTCGAATTCTCGCCTCGTTCGCAGAGATCTTCTTCCCGTTCTTCCCCCCCGGATATTTTTCTCTCCCACCGCGTCCCGCCCGCCTTCCCGGATGCCCGGAATTTATAGTCACTTGCTCGCTAGAATATTAATTAATTATTTATGTTCGAAGGTGCTGGGTCCCACACGACGCAAACGGACAGGCTCGTCCTTTTGCAGCATATTAATTAATTATATTTGTTTAGAATAACTCCACCACGTGCCAGCTAACAACTGGCCAATTCGGTGTGGGCCCCAACAAATTAATGAGCCCGCACTGGCGCTCGATAAAATACCCCGAGCGTTACAACGTGGGCCCGGGCCGGGGGCTATTCGGTGGGCATCGCAGACGGTTTCTCAAGTGGGCTGCTATGTCGGCATATTACTCTGGTGGGTCCCATCGTTGTCCCCACCATGTCCCGTTATGGGCAAGGGGGAATCAATCCCCCCTTGCCCATCGCGACGATCAGGCACTCGATCTGTCACGTGACCATCATCTGGGTCTTACCCCAGGTTGACAGATGAAGTTCTCATTGGATTTCTAATCCAAGTATGCGGAATTAGAGTGGAGTAGCTAAGATATTTCATGTATAATGTTCCATGGAAGTGGATGAGAATAGGCTAGATTGCAAAGAAAAAGGCTTTTTTTTGGGGGGATTTGGATTCTATGGAATCAGGAAGCCTTATTTTTTTAGAGCAAAATCAACTCTTCCAAGAAAAATGAGTATGAGTAAAGGGATTCATGGATGAATATAAAAAAGTATATTTCTAATCATAACTAAATCTTCAATAAAAAAAAACAGATTGAAGGAAAATAGCTAGAAAAATGAAAGAGAGTTCCAATTTTAGAATTAAAACTAGGGATTCACTATGACCAAAGTATAGATAATTTAGTCATATAGCATGGCATGCCGCCACTCAGACTCGAACCGAGATGCTCGAGCACTGCTTCCTAAGAGCAACGTCGTCTAAATAAAGTGAATTGTAGCTTGATTTTTTTTAATCAATCCCTTCTTGATTTGTTTCATGGCGGTAAAAGAATTTATTGATAAATTTTTTTTTGTTAATTCAAAGAAAAGTTGTGCATTGGTCCTAAGACTATTGATGGTACATAGAAGGATATCGTTGTATATTCTTTCAATTAAATATTTGAGAAAATAATAGAATTCATGTACTAACAAGATACTTTGTAGAACAAAAATTTTTGAATCCATCATGAGTTATTGGATAAGTGCTCAAACATCTCATCTTGGCTTTACCTGAGTGAAGTAGTTAACTTCTGGAAGTTAGGAGTGTTTCTCGATTAATCAAAAGTACTCCAGCATTGCCTGCCTGTGTCAACATCTTGTGTCGATGTCTCCACCTCCTAACGACAAGTTTCTAGAGTCAAAGTTGTCAATTTCTATGAATATAAAGAGAGAGAGATGAGAGAGAGAGATTACTCTAAGTCTATAATCTTTATAATCTTCTCTCACTTATCATTTTGATTCACCCTTTTGCTTTCATTGTATAGATTATTGTGCAAATTTTGCTTGTTTTTTTCTCACTATAATTGACTTTGAGATAATTGAATGAACACAATTTCAAATATTTGTAAGCATTTAGAGGCTAGTGAGAAATTTCCATCATGCTGATAGTGGGATTTTTTGGGTTTAAATATGTATTTTGGCAAATAGAGCTTATGATAATATTTCTTGATTTTAACCTTAATCACAAAATAACATAATACAAAGTGAGAAAGGGGTTGAACCACAAAAAGGACAGTTAGTAGATTCAAATGAAAATACATTTTTTTATGAGAAAATGGATTAGATCAATGAAAAAGATATTAAAAAAACATGCAATAAGTGGAAGTGAGGTGAACAACGACCCTAAACAATCGAATCTCCTATTGAATATAGGAATATTTTATATCATAGATGTGGACAGTGTTTTTGGAATATTTTTAATGATAAAAGGAGGTTTAAGATCAAAAGAAAATAAATCCTAATATATTCCTATTAAATGTCTGATCAACATCTTGCTCTATTGATTTGATCACTCATTGGAGAGCCTGTATATTTTACCTTGACTTGGTGTCTTGTATCTAATATGACGAATAATAAAAACAATAAAGAAACTCACTAGAAATGATGATTTGGGAAAATACACAAATACATGCACACGCTCACACACATATAGGAGATGAAATATGTGGGTATATTTCTTAACATAGATAAGTGTATTTATATGTTGAGAACATATAAAATATATAAATACGTACATATCTTTGTAACATTTGATGCATGTACACCGATGTTCATAATTTGATATTGACGTGTGAAAATCTGTTCATAATTTGATTGTTCAAATGAATATATGAACTGATAGATTTACTTCATAGGTTTAATTGATATGAATATAGAAAAACATTCATATGCATATTAGTCTACCTCGGCTGTAAATAAAATCCGTCCTAAGTGAATGCATGGAATAGCAAGCACAGGTAGTTGTAATGTGTATGGATTAAGATTATAAGGGAACCAATATATATAAATCCTAGCTTAAATTGTAATTTTTTTGTCCCACAAGAATGTTTTTTTGAAAATTAGACTTGTCATTTGATATATGCATGCCACATAAATATATAGTTTATAAAAATGCACCAAGGGTATCTTATGAATGTCATGTCAATACTAAACATTTCATAATCTGTCTCTCTTCGATAAAATTAAGTTTTCAGTGTTAAGGAAGAGAAGGAAGGATACATCTTTCACCCTTCCTGAAACATCTTAATTCAAGTCAGAATGGGGAGTAAGAAGGCAGGAAAACTAAAGGGTTGTTCATCTATAAAAAAAGAGGAAGCTCATCAGGAGGGGCCACCAAAGAAAATCGGTGAGGCATGGGAGAGCATAGGAGGAGGTTCCGGAATTACTTCCTTATATAGAGAGGCAGAGGAGAGTCTCCTGTCTTCTTTCACTCTTGTAGCATTCAGTTTCCATAATAGTGGATACTCTTGATTTGTTCGCCAAGAATTCCGCTCCAAGTAGAGTGTGAGGGACCAAGTGAGGTAGGGGCTTTGCCACAGTTGTGTACTTTCTCTTTCTTGCAGTTCTCATTTGCTTTCCATGTCTTAGACCTGGGTACAAACAATCGTGCAGCCATCTGAGAAAATTCCAAGTCCAATCTTCAAAAAATGGAAGGAAAGATTTGATAAGCCTTAAAAGGGAATTTCTCGACAATGAATTTGATACTGCAAGCTAAGAAGTGAGAACCTCATTACTTTTGGGAGCCAGCGCAGAAATCTTATTTTCCAATGCATTCAAGAGTTCAAAAAGATTTTCTTAAGAAACTTCATAACTCATTAAGTATTCTGGACATTGAAATCAACGAAAAACTCCAGCTTTCTTGGAGGTCATTTTCTGCTAAGAGTAAATCGAGACTCATCTAAAATTGCATGTAAGCACTTGACTTGATTGCAAGTGGAGAAAACTAAAAGAAGTCCATGAAGGACCCTTCATTCTAGGCCAGCTCCTAATAGACTATGGGAGTGAGTATCCACTAACAGTAATTCAGGACTGTCAAAGACAAGAGTTCTAACTGAATTTTAGTAGTAATCAACATATTTTTCCAACTATCCTGGATGTCAGGTGATAACGATCCTCAGCAAATGCGGAGCTGGAGAGAATGAGATCTATTTAAAAGGCAGGGTCAGGACATGATAGCTCTTGATTCTTGACTCTTCTGTTTGAGTTGGTCATCATTATGTCCTGCAGAAGTCTTTCTCAGAGCTCCATCCGCTACTCTTTCTCCAATTTCTTCCTCTATAAAATTCCCTTTCTCTTGGGGTTGCAAAGATTGCCTTGGTATAACGAAACTGAGAATTCCTGATATATCTCAGGACACTCAGTTCAGTGAGGACACCAAACCATTTCGGTGCCGGAGCCAACAGCCCAACAGCGCACCAAATGGTATTAGCACATCTGACAACGGATAAACTCCATGCAGGATTGCACTCCCTCACTGTCAGCAGTTAGATTACATCCAAGGCAGTCCTCTGCACCTCCACCAGGAGCAGTGCACTATGGAGGAGATACTGCTGGTAGCCACCGCCAACCATCAGCAGTCAACCAAAACATTGAAAGGCCACTTAAGTATTATGTCCCTTTAATCACTTAACATGGGCAACAGCAGAAAGGTGACCAAATTTCAAGGAGAGGAAGAAGCGCCCTCAAGCGAATGCTTATGTGGGTAGAATAGCCCTAAAGTGACTGCAGCAACAAACAGTCCCATGCTGGGTACTGAAAAGGGTGAACAATTGTCAATAGAATAATGAAGGAAAATTGGTCCATCTGTTTAAATATTATTTTAGTATTTGAGCTCCAGAGAGTTATCCCCAGACAAGCGTCCAGATAAAGCCCTATCAGTCACTCAAGGACTATGAATAAGGAAAGCAAGAAGTTAATATTCAACCATATCTGTCACTATATAGTCCGATCTACTCACTTTAGATCCAGACTTTACGGATGTAGACGCAAGAACAATGGAACAGGTTGGAGAACCAAAGAGAAGCCCCAGATGAATGCATCCCTCCTCAGCTGATCTCCCTCCACCTCCTAATCGAGGTAGCCTCATGTACGCAGCATGCGGTTCATCATACAAGGATAAAATTAGGATGCTCCATGGTATATATTCACCTCATAAAGGATTAACAATAGTAACTATGTCTTGAGATGACATGGCCATATTAAGAGTTGGATCAGAAGATCTCATGAAGATCTCTTTTTACGGATAACTCTATTTGCCAGTTGATCTCTTTTAAAACAATTAACAAAGTACATTTAATTGAAAAGGGTTGATGGTTTACATGGATTATAATTACATGGAGTTCAGATGGACTTGATTGTACATATGAAGGAAATCATACCGGGTTACATGCTCATAGCTCTGGAAGACAGCTCGGCATCTCCTTCCACATCAGCCTCTGATCCATCCACACTAGCCTGAAATAGTTTGTAGTTCAAATGTGCTTATCAATATTCTGTGATTTATTTAATTGTAAATATAACTATTAAGATTACAAGATGAGAATTTCACCCCTTCTTGACTCTTTCTTTTTGAAAAGTACTTATCCAACGCCCCATCCCCACGGAGTATTTTAGCCCCACATCCAGGCTGGTCAGCAGACTCAAGAGCCTCCTCGTCAACTACAACGGCATCTACTCTTTCATTTCCTGTTTTAGCATCTGGAATCTAAACCAAAAGATAAATAAATTCAAGCAATGACTAATTCAGTAGAAGATAAGTATCACAGACTTCGAACATGGCTTCAGTGAGCAGGTTTTCCAGTATGGCTCTTAAACCCCTGGCGCCAGTATTTTTGGCAACTGCTTTCTTTGAGATTAGTCTAAGTGCTGAACCCGTGAAATGCAACTTCACCTGAAAGAATGAAAATGATCTTTATTGACCCGAAGTAAAACGTTATGTAGATTAGAGAAGAGAGAAGACCCACGTTGTTCATGCTGAACATCTTCTTGTACTGTTTTCCAAGAGCATTCTTTGGCTCGGTCAGAACCTTGATAGAAGAGAAAATAACATGAGCAGTGACCAAAGAACCCAGATTAAGTAGAACTCAGATAATATTACAAGAATGGATGGTCTACCTGAATAAGTTGATCCTCATTAAGAGCAGAAAGGCTAACTAATATTGGAAAACGGCCAATGAACTCAGGAATTAAGCCATAAGCTATGAGATCACCACTTTCAACCTAAAAAACCAGTAGGGTTGATCACAATGTAGATTTTTAAAAAAAATTAAATGTGAATCGATGCCTTTGACCCAACCTAGAATGGGCAGTTCTTTACCGTCTCCAACAAGGATGATGTTATTGCAGCAGTTGTTACTCCACCGGTTCTCATGTTGGCACGAACACGGGCTCCAAACCCGATGGAAGAATCTTGTCGTCTGGCCAAAAATTCATCACAATCAGTTATCAAGATTCCCTTTCTAGATAAAGAGTTAATGCACGGTAGCTTTAAAATGCCATGAGTAAAGATAATAATGATACCTCTCTGAGATTGTTTTCTCCAAGTCAACAAATGCGCCGCCACATATGAAAAGAATGTCCTTTGTATCGATCTAAGAATTTATCAAATGACTGATTGAGGAACTAAGAGACCAAATATTTGAATTAACCCAAAAATGATAGAAGGAAGATAGAAGAGACCAAAGATGTTTGACATCTCCTCATATCAACAGTAGGATTCAGGCATCATTTGCTTGAGACTAACTAGTTGATTGATCAGAAAATCACCCCCATGGGCATACAATAGATCTTGAGGATCCACCAATAATTTTTAATCTGGGGTCAGAGTTAAATTAATATCATAGAAGAGAGAAACGGAAAGAGGAAGGGGGTTTTGAGAAATTGAGAGAGAGAAGCTTGCCACAGCCACCAACTCCATCCTTGTTTGCCTAAGACAGAGAAGAAGTGATCACCTTGATCAAAGATGACCCAGGCAGCTGCTTGAAAGCAACCAGGAGGACCAAGTGATTCTCATAGCTCATCAGACCATGATGATCTGAGCTGATCCCTAAAAGCCAACTCTGTAGAGAAGTTATTGGAGTTTAGACTCATCAAACCTGAATATTATCTCCCCGGGGATGCTTCCGTGCACCTTTTTCTGGGACATTCACTATCTGTAGAGGATATTAAGTTTCAGATAACAATAATTTAAGAAAAATCAAATAAAACCCTTAAATGTGACGTACAGTTCCTTCCAACATCTTCAACAGTGCCTGTTGGACACCTTCTCCAGAAACATCCCTGCTAATGTTCATACTCTCAGCCTGAATAAAAAAAGTTGATAGTTAACTTTCAACTGCAACTTCTATCTTAGTTTTCACAGACTTATCAAAGGAATTTCAATTAATAACCTTTTTAGTTATCTTGTCAACTTCGTCAATGTATACAATCCCTTGTTGAGCCGCTTGCACGTTGAAGTCAGCCACCTAGAACATTGAAAATAAATTACATAAATATTAATTATTTAATTCTTGTTACGAATATAATAGTATTAATGCTTACACCTTACTAATTGCACTAACATCCATACCACCCACTTTACCATTCTAAGTTATGGTCGTAACTTTATTGTTGAAGGTATGTGCGTTTAATAGAAAGGCCCATTACCACACTGCATGTTACTCTCTTTCCTGAAGATACCCTAACTTTTATCTGACCATTTCTACTTTCCCTCTAACTATTCTCGCAAAGTTCATCCCAGTGGGAGGCATCCGAGCACCTAGTGAAGTTTATCATGGTATCAAAGCCAGGTTACTATCAAGGTAAGCCCTTTTATAGATTTTTTTTTTGTTCTTTTAGAGAGAAACCTACATAATTCAACTGGCCAGAAGTTACTATCATGAAATTCTCTTTCCATAGTCCGCAACATTCATCTACTGGAGGTTAAAAAAAATACTCCTCGGCAGCATGAGAAAACCAGATAAATCTGGAGAGTTTTCTCTGTCGGTTGATGACCTTCTGAATCTTGAAGGAGATAGGTGGTTCTCCTAACTTTAAGGAATCAGGTTTCAGATCAGAACATGTATCAATGATCTGCAAAACTATTCTCAGACCCTGGAATCTAGTGGACTATCTGACTGGCTGGATAGAGATTTCTAGCACCAACAGATCCTCAAGACAAAAATGAGTGGCTGGATAGACATTTTCGCAAGCATGGATATTAGATTCCATTGTCCAAGGCCTGGCCAAATGGTTCATAAACTAGAAATCTGTAAAAGAGGTCTGGGAATCATTCAAAGAATGATAGGTTAAAAATCACACAACTGATCAACCTAGACAGTTCATTTAGGTCAGGAGATAAGACCATAGGGGCAAATGCTAATGAACAGAGTGCCATAAATAGTGAGCTTCATCAATACACAGGCTAGCCATTCACCATTCATCTGACAAAGAATATACCCTGAGACAGCATCTCTAGACTTCTTCAGAACTAAGACCAGAATTTGAAAGTGTCAGGAGTCAGTGATACACTTGTGAGAACCCTATGATGTTTAATGGCACAGATCCAAACTCATCCACAGGGGAAGGTTTTTTTGAAGAAAATCCACAGGGAGTGATGACTTTGAGAGATTGCAGGAAGGACTACCATGGACAAAACAACGTGCACAACAATCCAGCAACAACAGCTGATACCTCCTACAGTTGTACCAGAAAAATATTCATCGTTGAACAACTCCACAAGGCCACAAGGAAAAACAAATATCAACTGAGGATCAAGTACTGCACAAAGGCCTTGGTGCACAAATAAGACAGGTTGGAAATGGCACAGAAAACCATCGTACGTCAGCCAAAGCCATATGCAGCAACTAGGAGACCAGAGGATTGAAATGCACGTCACTGGGAGACCAGGGGATTGATATGCATGTAAGAGACTCACCTCAGCACACCAGATTCTTGAAGTACAAAATCTGACACAAATGCAGCTGTCACCCACTTTTAGAATTGTGGGTAAAAGTCGACCCACGATTCTAAAGCTAAGAGAGCAAGTCCATCAAATGAAGAACACTCTTCCTGCATCTTCTATATTTTTATCAATTGTTGGATCTATCTCTTGAGCTACGTCTGATAACTTTTAACACTTTTCTTCGGTAAATGCCATACTAACTTTATCATTGCAGAAATTCTAAATTTCCCTGCATTCTAGATTCAGGAAGAACCAATTATCTGACACCAGTATTCCCACTACATATGTCATACCAGCCCAGCGCCATTAACAACATAAGTTCAAACCGCCAATGTATTTATTTTTATTTTTTGAAGAAAAGGGGGAAGGGCCCCCCGAAGCGGTGCCCCCCCCACCACTGATGTATTTATTAATATTGGCCCAGATAGGAAGTAGATATGAACTTATAGCACTGTTAGATCCAGTCCATGACATACCAAAATTGCTTGTAGAAAAACTTGTATCTGTTAGACACATATAACGATGAAGTATTATAAAATTATTTTTGATGGATTTGAAACTTTTCCATATGAACTTGGTGATCAGACTGCAGATTGGACTTGTCAAGGACCATGAGAAGATTGTACTACAGTCTAGAAACCACTCTGAAAAAAGGTGGAGCTACCACCCACTATAACATCTAAAGCAACTTTAAGAGGAGAACAAACTATGGCTGCTTTGCTGCATACTAGGACACTGTGTTTCTTCCTTCTGAAAATGACTATGGCTGTTTTCAAAACATAATGTAAAAACTTTGAAAATTTGTTTCCTAACTTCGCGATAAATTAAATGTGCATAAATTCACTTCAAGCTTGTCAACTAGCAAAATATCAAAAACCATATATTCTACTTATCTAGATTGTAGTACCTTTACTTTTTCAAATTATACACTTAAATGTCTCAGGTCAGCCCCATTCAAAGATATGAATGGCTCTTAAAGGTTTTTTATATCTATAGATTATTGTAAGGGGGATCCTTGCTTACTCAAAGATTCCACATGAATGGCAAATTAAGCCAACATGAGATGATGAAACTTAATCCCATCCAACATGTAGAAATTGATAGGAACTTTACCAGAGAAAAATAGGAGAACAAGAAAATCTGCACCAAACATCAGCATTGCTTATCAGTGTGCAGACAGAATAAATAATGGACTTTAAATATAGAGCTTTTCTTGGCTGATTAACAAGCTTCAAACAAAAAGTAGTCATTCCTGTGACTGGAGAGGTGTTGCAAAGAGGATAGAATTCACAATTATACCATAATCGTATTTATGGCCATGTGCCTCACTTTAGCATCAGAGATATTGGCTTTTATAGAATTCACATTCACCACTCAGTATGTAAGTCCATCTGGAGTAAGTGTGACTTAAAGATGATTTTGCATCACTCCATCCGGAGTTAGTTTCTCTTGAAGATGATTTTGTATCACTCCATCTGAAGGTAGTTTGACTCGAAGATGATTTGGCATATCTCAATCTGGAGTTAGTTTGACTTTAAGAGGAAGAAAATGAATAAGGGAATCAGGTAAGTAGCTTCCAAGAAAATGTCCCCATCTTAAATGCAGCAGATATTATCACTGTACTTTTAATCCCATATTTATTATCAATAGTGCCACAAGTTTGAAAAAAATATGTGGGAGCCGTTTTCTTTGTCCTGAAGCATTTGAAGAGAAGTAGGTTTCTCCAGCGTCTCAAACAACGCCACATCCACAGATGTCATTGGTCTAGATACTCTGTCTGAATTTTCAATTATAGCAGGAAAAGCACAAATCTCTTGCAATATTAGAAAATTCTGGATTCTGAAAGTGGCATTGTTTGAGACACCAGAGAATATTATGGAAACAGTCACTTCTCTTCAAAGGTATTAGAAGAAAAAATGGCTTTTAGAGTTCTAATTTTTTCAAACATGCAGCACTCACCAATAATGAAGAAGAGGAATCGTTGTACAGACAAGGACTTCACCCCATAATGAGATGGCGATGTGTTTTTGAAAGCTCCTTTGCCAGATTCTTACTCATTTTCTTCATCTTCAATTCAAAATAACTCTAGAAGGAACGATACGAGATCATCTTCTGATGTATGGTGTGCCCTAACTTGTCTCCTCTTGAAGTTTGATTCTTCAAGTCAAACTAACTCTATGAATGAAGTAAAGTTTTCAAGCCCTAACTTGTCACTCTCCTCTTCTCTTCCTCTTTCTTAATTTTCTCACAAAGTTTATTCCCGAGGTAGGGATCCGAAAACTTCTCGAACCTTGTCGGCTCCTATACAAGTCCTTCAACAAAGGCTTACGTAAATACTCATTACTAACACTGCAATAGTCAGTTATCCCTATATACCTCATAGGTGTTGATATTAAGTATACATCCTTTAGAATTCTAATATTCCCATCAGATCCTCGTTGAGTCATTTATTTTAAATAAGATGTACATAGAATTCAAGTCAACTTGTGTCCGCTCATTCTCTCTCATGCTTCCAACATAATGTCTAATAATTTAAAGAACATACCGTAAGTAGCTTGTACAATATTGACTCTACATCTTCCCCAACATATCCTGCCTGCATAAATAGAGGTTAAATCTGTCAGCAACAAAAGGAGATAAACATATACAGCAATACTTAAAGAAAGATATTGACCTGAGTTAGTGTTGTCGCATCTGCAATCACAAATGGAACATTAACAAGACGAGCTAAAGTTTTTGCAAGCAATGTCTTCCCTGTGATCGCAAACATAAGTATGACTCAGTGTATGAGATTTTTCTTCAGGATTTAACAAAATGATTGAATTTGATGTAAGAGAGAACGAGAATTCTGAGAGAGAGAGAGTTCTCAAGAGATAGGGATATCTTGAGAGAGAGAGAGAGAGAGAGCGAGAATGTGTATAGAGAAAAAAGAGAGATAAATTGAATAGTAGAAGAGAGCAAGAAAGAAATAATGAATTTGAAACAGGATAGGATAAAAAAAGAGTGAAAATAAAAGAGAGATGGAGAGAAAGAAGAGGGAGCAACTGGGGGAAAGAGAGCAATGAAGGGGAGAATTGTTGACTGGAGTGTCAACCGGCAAAGAGAGATTTTTTTGGGGAAGAGATGATAATTTGAGAGAGAGACATGTGTGAAAGAAAGAAGTCAAATGACACCAAGATGGAGAAGGGGAAATATGGCGGTAACTGCTTTGAAAAGGGAATAACCCTATACTGGGGTATTGATTAATTAAAATGATGTTGAACAACTGCAGAGATACCTGAGCCAGTGGGACCCATCAAAAGCACATTGCTCTTCTCCAACTCTACTGTTTCATCATCATCATTTTCCACTTCATCGGGCCTAAAAAATTTAAACCTTTCTTATGGTTTTCTGATAAAATCCCACTTTTATGTTTGTAGTGCAATAACTAACCCCTTCTTTACAGACCCATAAAAGATCCTTTTGTAGTGATTGTAAACTGCGACAGAAAGCACCTGCGACATGCCGTGGTAATTGAAATAATCATTTTAATTAAGACGACATCCATAGATGCACAAATCAGATAGACTCAATCAAGAGGAAATCATCACCTTTTTGGCGCGCTCCTGTCCGATCACAAACTTATCAAGTCCTTTACAGATCTCCTTGGGGGTGGGCAAATCCTTCCCCAAATTTGATCCTCCCCAAGGATCTTTTCCTCCATTACCACCACCTCCAGAACTTCCTCCACCAGACCCGGACAATCTAACGACATTCAAGTTCGGAGGGAATGGCGGACCAGGAGGAGTATGAACAGCAAGCCCATTATTCCCACCAATGGGCGCAGGTGGCCAATTCTCTGGCGGCTCACCGCCATTCAACGACCTAAGAGTTTCCCAAAAATTAACCCTAAATCTATTACCCGCCCCCTCATCCGCCACCTTCTCTCCTTTCTCCAAAGTATCAGAATTCTTCAGCCGGCCAATCTCCACAAAAGTCCCTTGCAGAGGAACAATCCTATGAGGCCGAAAATAATAAGCCGTTTTGCAATTGGGGCAAAGATTAACAGCCTGGTAACCACCCACTCTACTGTCCCCACCAATCACAGGAGGAGAACGGTTGTAAAACAAAATCTCCATATTATTAGAACACCTAGGACAATTCACCTCCGCCTTGATTCTCCTAGTCTGGAATTCATCCGAGCTTCCCTCCCACTTGTGTCGCTCCTGGTGATGGCGGTAACCAGCCGCGCACGTGGAGACCTGGAGAAAACTGCTGTATCGAGTACAGATCGGAGATTTCTGCGAGAATCGGTAACTTGCGGCGGAAGATTCCGCCAAAATCACGGCTCGCGTGGTAGTGTCCCTCAGCCTCCTCCATCTGAGGACCCAGGACATCGCAGATGAGAAGAAATTTTGATGAAAGGTACCTTCTTTCTTCTGCGAGTAGAGCTTCTGTGGAGAATCGATCTCTCCGTCAGCTGTTTTTATCTAAAAAGGTGCCCTTTAAAATAAAATTATTTTTTTACATTGAGAATGAATAATCATAGTGGACGTTGATGATAGGCGTGATAGTGGGCCATTAGGCCCAGATATTGTCATGTAGGACAAAAATGCCATATCCCCATATAAAAACCCTCAAGTTTCTCTTGAAGGGAGAGATCCATGGATGGTTACTGAATGGGAAATTCTGAAATCTTCTTCACTTTCAAGTTTTTTGATCAGTTGACTACTAAAGAGTCATTTATACGTTCATTTTTATCATTACTCACTGATTTCAATTCATAGTTCTCGATAATATGATGCTCATTATCATGTTTTTATGAAGTTTTTATATCCATCATCTCATTTTATTCACATAATCAATTCACATCTATTTAAAATTAATAGATGGTGCCTAAATTCCACTTGAACCTTTTCAAGGTTAAAGGATTGTGAATTAAACATATTTTCTTGAGTTTTCATCATTGTAGGTTTAAGTGAAGGACAAAATGAAATAAACTTAATTTAACTTTATGAGTTGAACCGAATTTGTGACAATGCATGCAATTTTCTTCTTGCTTTATCCTTTCAAGTGACATTAGAAGAAAGAGAACTAGATTTGGAGCAAAATGACAAAAGTCTTAAGCCAAAATGATTTGTAGATTTGAAGATATGAATGTTTAAACATTTAGGGATTTTTAAAGAATTTTTCTAATTTTTATTAAATCTGTTATATTATTTTTAAGGGCTATTTAGAAAAAAAAGAGAGTCCAACTACTGCCATGGCCATGATGTCATGTTGCAACATGCAGACCAGTCACATGGAGGGCTAGACATCGCAAATGCAACACCCGCAGAGCTTGTCGTGAGTTGTGGTGCTCAAGCATGTAGGGTACTAGTGTATCCGCAAGGCATCGACATGGTATGCTCACATGTCATCGCACAAGTGTTATATATAGAGATATAGTTTATCTATTTCATACAGGTGTTGAAAGGCCCCTTCTACCACTTTTATATAGCTTATGTTTTTCAAAACTCTATCCATGTGGGATTGAAACTTTCTTACCTTTTTAGGGGCAAATGGCAAGATCTCAAGTGCCCCAAAAGTTGGTGCTCCATCCAAGTTTTCAGATCACGTGGACCCAAGTCCACTATTGGGCTAAACTATGGCTACATATGGTGGCATGAGATAGGTAGCCGCAATTGCTTTTCACTAGACAAACAAATGGTGCAATGTGGTAAGATCCATCAGCTATTGACTTGGATCAAATCCTATCAGATTGCTGATGGGCCTCCCGGTTAGAAGAGGGCAATCTGAACTCTAATGTTGGCCTTGATACTTACTTTGAATCTCTCTCCTCCATTCAATGGCCCATGTGGCACAAGAATGGGCTTCTCAACTTTGGCAATGGCGGCCCTAGAAAGATTAGCAGCTGTCCTAGAAGGAGGCGAGAGGTTGATACCTTTGGCCATTCGGGGCTACTAATAATAGTTGCACGAAGGCAGTGGAACGACATCAACAACTACAATAGAGAAGTGGCGATGACTCAATGAGACCAAGTTTTATAGGAAAAAAAGATATAGTCTATGATAACATATGAATGATACAAATTAATGGATATAATATGGCCTATAAGCCAATCATACTTTCATGTATCTTGTTTATGTTCACTGAAATGAAATCTATTTATTGTCATTCTTGTGTGATGTTTGTAATGAAATCCACGAGTATATGCGATGACTAAGTGAATTATGATGAGATTATAATATAATGATCACTATTCTTTAAACATATGTTCTAAATATTTCTATTCGTGAGATATTCGAGAAGGACATCAAATTATTTAGAAGGAATGAGACTATCTGATCCGACTCATATGATGAGTATGGCTGATATTGTCACTATCGGTTTCAAGACACTAAGGATAGATAGTGGGTGCCATTTGGAGAAAGAGTTCATTGAATTGATCCTTACGAATCCTTGAATGGTATTATACCTAATTTGTCAATCAGGTTAGTTCACGTTACGGTTATATATGTGGTCCTTTGACTTGAGATACCAAAGACATATTGATGATAGATGACCGTGTTTTGATTATGAATTACGAATCCCTTGACACAAGATCTCTAAAATGTCTTACATTATATACAACATGAAGTCCATGAAGATGATTGTATATTCAAGATGGGATCATCTGTCTTGAATATTTGAAGAGATTGACTCAAGGAATGAAATTATTGGCCAAAGTAGTAGAAATATCGAAGAAAGAGTTCTTAATAATTTCTTCCATGTATTAGTACTAACTTGAGTGACCAATTAATGTTTGAAAATTAACCATACCCTAAGTTATTCATGATTCTTATGCGTATGAAAGATTATATTTATATATGATAAATAATGATGCAAAGGTTCTATAAGGGAGTTTTTATATACTTCATATATCCTAGAGTACATGATATAGCTTGACATCCAACGGGTAAGCAACTCAACCTATTGATTAGGTTAGATTGATTCTTGATCAATTAATCTATATGTTGATGTAGATAATTAATAAAAGTTGACCAACAAGATGTTATTGGGTCTATAGAGTTCTTAACTAGTGAGATATATGGACTTAAAGGGTCAAAGATGTAAGGTCTATGGATGTCTTTAGATATAAACATAATTATAAAGGTTGTTAAAAAATGCATATACCATAGGGAAAAAAAGTTAATAAATAAGGAAAAAACAACTAAAATTCAAGGTGCCCATACAAATTTTGTGAGAATTATCTTATTTATTCTCTTTCTCTCATGGTAAAGCATTTTGAAGAGGAAATCTAACCACCTAGATATCTTGTGGATATCGCTAGAGGCTAGATACTTGAATAACTTTAAGAACTCCAACAGAACCCTGTAAGTATATTTTCATCATATATACTACATGATATGATCATATGTTTTTGGTGTCTCAAATTTATTGAATATCCTATTCAATGTATTCCACTACATTTGACACTTAGATCAAAATTTTGGAAGGCTTCTTGACCTCAAAACCCAACAAATATAAGTAACAATAGACGATTAAAGAAGATATTTCAAGCCTCCATTAATAGAAAAGCAAGAGAAAAAAATGAAAATATAACCAATGCGGGACTATGCCCCTTTATTGTGGGCTAAACCCTCTACTAGAATACATCAAACATCTACAACTCATAGCTCTATCACTTAGTTTAAGTGTCTAGCTCTATCACCTCATTGCATCAAGTAACTAGGTAAAAATGGTAGGAAAAAAAAATGGAATGACGATTGGGTCAACGTTTGTATAAATCGTATATCCACATAGCATAAACACTTTCCATCTCTTTTGTGCATTCCATTGTTGAGTGATCATAAATTTTTCTAGGGCAGAGAGTTTTCTCAATGCTATCTCAGCAATGGGAAAGATTGTTCCCATCGAAGGTATTGCAAATAAGGGTAGGTGGTAGATAAATTAAAATTCTGCACACTTGAACCTACAAGCACCATAGTCCAAGAGGGAGAGTTTTTCTTTCCCTTGCCAGTCGGTGTATTTTAGGAGCTTAATTAGTCAGATTGGAATACTTGACATCTGATTGCTCCTCATCTTGGTTTTAATACAACCAATTGATGTGATTAGCACATGCAATGATTTAAGAGATTAAAAATGCTTTGCATTTTCCTTTAGGCTTCTAAAAAAACCTAGCAAAGATTATAGGTGATGCTCTGTTGAAAGATTTGGTTCCCTCTTGAAGCCTTCACACTCCTTGTTCCTAATGAGATGAGATGCAAGTGGTGGCTGCAAGTGAAAACCCTAATTCAAAATTATAGAAGAGGTTGGTTATATACCAGCCTAAGTCACTTACTCTAGATGGGCCAAGGCCAACTTATGTCACTTATTCCTCATATAAGAGAGTTTATGAGGTTCTGAGGTAATGAAGATATCAATCATATGTTCTATTCGCATTCATTACTTTTTTCGGAACTTTCATTACTTAAGTGAGCCATATTGGGCCACTTATAATCTGTGGCCCCCTAATATATTAGTGAATACAGCCAATTTATAAGAAGCATGGGCCACTTATAAATTGTGGCCCACTTACATCTGAAAAGGAAATAAAAATAATTTTAAACTAACACCCTCCCGCAAGTTGGGTGTGAATATTCGTCATGCCCAACTTGGAAGACAGCTTGTGAAATTGTGGGTTTGGCAGTCCCTTGGTAAAGATATCAGCTACTTGCTCTGAAGATCCCACAAATAATGGAATTATAATTCCCTCTTCAATGTTCTATTTGATAAAATATCGATCAATCTCGACATGCTTGGTTTTGTCATGTTGAACTAGATTTTGAGCAATAGCTATAGCAGATTTATTATCACAATACAATCGAATACCCTCCCGAGGAAGTGACTTCAATTCTTCTAAAATTCTCTTTACCCATATAACTTCACATATACCATGTGCTATGACACGGAACTCGGCCTCTATGCTAGATCTTGCCACCACTTTTTGTTTCTTACTACACCAAGTGATGAGGCTACCGCCTAAGAAAGTACAATACCCTGAGGTGGATCTTCTTTCCACCACTGAACTAGCATAATCAGCATCTGTATAAACTTCTACTGACAAATTCTCATTTCGTGTAAACAAGAGACCTTGGCCAATTGTATTCTTCAAGTAAGATAAGACTCGACGAGCTGCTTGTAGATGATTCTCACAAGGCTTACTCATGAATTGACTCAAGGTACTCACAAAAAATGTGATATTTGGACGAGTATGGTTCAGGTAAATTAATTATCCAATTAATCTCTGAAATGATTCCTTATCAACAGGGGGACTGATAACATGCTATTTATGCATGAAATTACATGATTATTGTTAAAGCCCATCATCTCCTCTCTCCTATTGGGCCTTGAAGGCCACTTTCTCTCTCCTCTCAATCTCTCTCCTATATATCTATGCGTGCATGTATCCATCCCATCAAGCAAAAACCCTACTCTCTATTTTTCTCTCTCTCTCTCTCTCTCGTGTTCCTCTCTAACATGGTATCAGAGCAAGGTTAGGAAAAAAATTTTTAGGGTTTGCCCTGCGACGCCGCCGCCCTCAAGCGCCGCCGCCCTGTCCTGCGACGCCACCACCATCAGACGTCGTCGCCCTATCCTGCGACGTTGGTGTCGTCGCCCTGCTGTCGTCGCCCTGTCATCGCCCTGCCCGACCGCCGCCCTGCCGTCGCCCTGCCTGGCCGCCGCCCTGCCGTTGCGCCTGCTGCGTCGTCGCCTGCCATCGCCCTGCAGCGCCACTGCCGCCGCTCTGCCGCTGCCAGTCACGCCTGCTCGTCGTCGCCTGCTGCTGCCGCGCGCCACTCGCTGCCGTCGCACTGCCGTGGCCTTGCCCGGCCGCCGCCCTGCCATCAGCGCCCTGCTGCCCTCGCCGCTCGAGTCGCCCCTGCTGCCTTCATCACAGCCCTGCTACGTCGCCCTGCCGCGCCGCCGCTGCCTTGCCGCCGCTGCTCTGCCCTGCCACCGCTGACCTGCCCTGCCGCGTCGACTCATATCCCATAGCCGCCGGTTCATCTTCACAGCTGCTGATCTCCACATGGCCGAGCCTACCACCGTGTCGTCATCCTCTGATGTCACTCAGCCCTCTCAGCCGACGGGGTTGCCCTGGCAATCCGGGAAGCACTCTATCGTGAGTGCCCTGGCCAAGCCGGCATACATGTTTGACGGGTCCAATTATGGGCCCTGGAGGGGCGCTTTCCTGGAGTTCCTCAACGCCCATGGCCTTCGGCATCATCTGACTGATTCCTCGCCGAAGGAATCGGACCCGGAGTACTTGGAATGGAGCAGACTGGAGTCCGCGGTATGTTCCTGGCTTATCTCCAGTGTAGCGACACAGATCATGGAGCCGCTCAGCATGACCCGTCCTGCCCGCGCCCTGTGGCTCAAGTTGGAGACGATGTACGCCAACAAGAGCAACGTAAGCCGGACAGTTCGCCTATATGAGGAGCTATTTGCATGTCGCCAGGGAACCAGGACTCTCCAGAGCTACTATGGATCGGTCGATGCCATCTTCACTAACCTCGAGCTTTATCAGCCACTGGTCTTGGATCTTGATATACTTAGACGGTACCGCGATGAGCTCCGAGCGGGAGCGTTTCTTAGCGGGTTACGTCCTGAGTTGGCTGACATGATCCGAGGACAGGTGCTTGGGGGATCCCGGGTATTACCCACTGAGGAGATCTTTGCAGCCGCACTTCGAGTGCAGGACAGCCTGCCCACCTCCCAGTCCTCGCAGCCCGTCGAGACTTCAGCACTCATCGCATCAGGCGGGGCTCCCAGGGCGTCTGGGAAGAGCACACCTTCAGGGAAGACCCGGACCTCCTATCCACCCTGCAAGTACTGCGGGAAGCCGACTCACCCGTCAGAGAAGTGCTGGAAGGAGTTCGGGAAGCCTGCTTGGGCCATGGCTGCCTCTGGAGGCAAGGCATCCTCGACTACGTCCACGGCGGACGGATCATCCTCGACTACTCCCTCGGCTGCGGGAACGGTCAGCCTCGCACTATCTCCCTCGGAGCTGGCCTACATTCAGGCATCACGGGCCTCCTCACTTTGTCCGACCGCGGCACCATCAGCCAGTCTTGCGGCACTGACGAGCAGCTTGGTGTCATATGCGGGAGGACGGGGATCTTCTCCAGGTACGCCGTCTATCTCAACTCCTCATATGACTTCTTGGGTTATTGACTCGGGGGCATCTTCCCATATGACTGGTTTTCCCTCTGTCCTCACTTCTTATCGGCCTGAAACCTCCATTCCTGACGTCCGTATTGCTGACGGTCGTTCCTGTCCTGTCCTTGGCTCTGGCCAGTCTCGTGCCACCTCTTCCCTTCCTCTACAGAACGTCCTGTATATTCCTGGATTCCCTGCGAATCTGTTGTCCATCAGTGCGATCACTAAAGCCCTTCACTGTGGTGTGTTTTTCTTTCCTCATCACTGCGTCTTCCAGGATCTCGACACGGGCCGGAGGATTGGACTGGGCCGTGAGAACGGACGAGGCATCTACGAGCTAGTGGGCTGACTCTCCATCTACGGGACTTCAAGCCCTTTTTTTGCACTCTCTGCTTCCTCTAGTTCCCTTCATGACTCTCTTTTGTGGCACTGTCGATTGGGGCACCCTAGTTTTGTCAAACTTAAAGAAACTCTACCTTGGTTAAACTTATCTGAGTTTCATTGTGAGTCTTATGAACTAGGGAAGCACCATAGATCGTCGTATCCATCGCACACTTGGTCCACCTACCCATCGCCCGTTTGACTTGGTTCACTGTGACGTTTGGGGTCCGGCCCCGCATCTATCTCCTACGGGAGGAAAGTACTACATGGTGTTCGTCGATGACTACACCCGGGCGAGTTGGACATATATCCTAAAGAGTCGAAAGGAGGTACTTTCTCGCGTTCAACACTTTCTACTTGAGATTATTACCCAGTACGAGACGATGGTCAAAGTCCTCCGCACGGACAATGCACTTGAGTTCACTCAGAAGGTGATTGAGGAACTCTGTTTGGCTCATGGCATAGTTCATCAGACTACCTGCCCATATACCTCGCAGCGAACGGGGGTGGCGGAGCGGAAGCATCGACACCTCCTGGACATGGTACGCACTGCTGCTACTTGCTATGAGGGTACCTCGGTATCTCCAGTGCGAAGCTGTTACAGCTGCTACATGCACAGTGAACCGTCTTCCATCTGCCGCTCTTGGAGGTGCTATTCCCCTTCAGCGATTGACTCCTGCTGCTGATATCTTCTCTCTACCACCTCGAGTGTTCGGCTGCACTGCCTTTGTCCAGGATCACACCCCCGGCCTCTCCAAGCTGGCTCCTCGTGCACAAAAGGGTGTGTTCGTCGGTTACTCTCGGACTCAGAAGGGCTACCGTGTGTACTTCCCAGATCGGCGCCAGTACGTTACTTCGGCAGATGTGACCTTCCATGAGGACGTTCCCTACTTTACCTCTACTCAGTCTGGCGAGGATCTCTCCTCCCCATCCCTCCTTCCTTCGGTATCTGCTACCACTGTTACCGACCTCCCTATGACTGTCCCGATTCCCTTGCCTGAGGCGTCACCCTCTTCGGCATCCCTCCAGTCTGATCCATCCTCTGAGCCGGAACCTCCCTCCTCGCCGCTATCCACTGTTTTGGCTACATTGTCACCACCACCTTCCCCACCGCCTCCCGTATCTGACCTTGACCTTCCCATTGCCCTTCGCAAGGGCACTTGCCAGTGCACGCAATACCCTATCGCCCATCATGTCTCTCCTGCCCGCCTTTCTCCTTCCTATCAGTCCTTTGCCCTTGCCGTTCTAACCGAGTCAATTCCCAAGTCGTATATTGAGGCGTTGCAGGTACCGGCGTGGAAAGAGGCGATGGATGTGGAGTATGCGGCCTTCATCCAGCAGGAGACGTGGACGCTAGTTCCTCGGCCTATTGATGCCAATGTTGTCTCCTGCAAGTGGGTGTACTCCCTCAAGTACAATCCTGATGGCTCCATCGCTCGCTACAAGGCGCGTCTCGTGGCCCGTGGCTTTTCTCAAGCCTATGGTCTTGACTATCATGAGACATTCTCGCCTGTGGCGCGCCTCAGCTCCATCCGTGTCCTCTTCTCCATCGCTCTGGATCAGTCCTGGCCGCTTCATCAGCTGGACGTGTCCAACGCCTTCCTTTACGGAGACCTCGATGAGAAGGTATTCATGGAGCAACCGCCTGGGTACGTTGCTCAGGGGGAGTCTTCTGAGGTGTGTCTCCTCAAGAAGGCTATCTATGGGCTGAAGCAAAGCCCGCGTGCGTGGTTCCACAAGTTCTCGCAGCTGCTCCTCTCGTATGGCTTCGTCTCTACTGTATCCGATCCGAGTGTCATGCGGAAACGCACCCCGCATGGATGTGTTATCCTGGCTGTGTATGTGGATGACATCATCATCACTGGTAGTGACGACGCCGAGGTGGCTGCGACCAAGGCTTATCTGGCTCAGCACTTCGTGACACGAGATTTGTCTCCCCCCAGGTACTTTCTTGGACTTGAGATCGCTTACCGTCAGGGGCAGATGTCCATTTGTCAGCGGAAGTACGCGCTTGATCTACTGGAGGAGACAGGGGACGCTGGGGTGCAAGCCGGCCTCCTCACCCATGGAGCGAGAATGTGGACTGGTGGGACAATGCTACCGCACTTCTTGAGGATGCAGGGCCTCTACCGCCGACTTGTGGGGAAATTGATCTTCCTCACCGTGACTCGCTCGGGACATCTCCTATGCGGTTAGTGTCTTGAGTCGGTTTATGCGGGCTCCTCGCACTATCCATCCGGAGGGTGTCTATCGGGTTACAGCGTACCTTAAGAGAGCTCAGGGGGAAGGGCCTCTTGTATCGGCGACAGGGGTCATCTACACATTGAGGCCTACTCGACTCTGGGTTTCGTTTGGTGACAAGGAGGATCGGAAGTCACATGGTGGATATGCCACCTATGTTGGAGGTAACCTGGTCACATGGCGCTCTCGGAAAGCGGTCTATCGTGTCCCGCTCTAGTGCCGAAGCCGAGTATCGAGCCATGGCGGATACCACGGCGAAATGTTGTGGCTACGCTCTCTTCTCACCCAGAGCTTGGCTTCCCGCGGAAGGGCCTATGCGAGATGTCTTTGCGATAACATGGCTGCTACCTTTATCGCCAGTAATGTGACGTTCCATATGAGGACGAAGCATATTGAGATCAACTGCCACTTCATACGACAGTACGTCGTTAACGGTACCATCTGTACCCCACACGTCGCTTCCTCACATCAGTTGGCAGACATCTTTACTAAGGCCCTGCATATGAGACCATCGGATCCAAGCTGGGCATGTTTGACCTCCACGCTCCAGCTTGAGGGGGAGTGTTAAAGCCCATCATCTCCTCTCTCCTATTGGGCCTTGAAGGCCACTTTCTCTCTCCTCTCTATCTCTCTCCTATATATCTATGCGTGCATGTATCCATCCCATCAAGCAAAAACCCTACTCTCTATTTCTCTCTCTCTCTCTCTCTCATGTTCCTCTCTAACAATTATTAATGCAATTAAAGGCATTAATCATTCCAAATATATGCATGTTATCATATTTTAAGTATATTTCTATCATTTTGTATTATTTCATGCTATGATCTAAAAATATACTAATTTATGGATTATTATACATAATTAAATATTATAATCTTTAATCCTAATTATAATTGAGATCATAATCATGTTTTGAGAATGAAAATATAAGAGAAAAGATCTTTATTTACATTTATAAAGTTATTTTATAAGATACATAAATGTATTAAATTAATTAAAATTTATTCTCTTATTATTTTAATAATTTGACTTTTTACAATGATAGATTATTCAATTTCTGATCCAACAAAACAAATTTGAATTAATTTGGAGTTGTATTTTGAAAGTTATGATTTTTACAATTTATAGGAATTTTTCTGAAATTTATATGAATTTATTTCGATTTTTAAATGATTTAAAATAATTAAAAATGCAAAAAAAGGGTGCATTTATCGCGCGAGCCCACGTGGATGCGACGTGGCACTCGGGGCCACGTGGCAGCGCCACGCGGACCCGCGCGAGTGCTCGCGTGGCATGATGTGATGTTTATACTTATATATTTTTATTATACATATGGTTATAGTACATATAAGCCATCCATAGAGGACTTTGCTAACCGCATAAAACGCGTCACATTATATACCCGATAGTCTCTCTTGATTTCTTCAGTGTGGGACTAATTTCTTCTTTTTTAGGTGATATCAATCGTCATATTAAATCACGATAAATGGCGCGCGTCGATGCGGTAGACGCGAGGTCCACCGATCTTCAAATCAAGCACGATCATCAATTAAAACATAAGTGAAATCATCGTGATCGTCGATCTCACCAGTTATGACATCCAAGATTGATCGAGGCCGATGAACTCCGCGATGCATCGTGACCGCCCAATGAAAATCCAACGGGCGATCGAGGTGGCGCAACTCTTCCTTCACGCGATGTGGACAAATCCTGACCCGTCATCATCCATCGAACGCCCAAGACTTAATCACGACGATGCGATCAAACGACGCTTGATCGCGACCATTAATCGCAACGTGTCTCTTCATCCGATAGCCACGCCCAAATCTACTTCTTTAAATACAGTTCTTCGCGACGGAAGAACTGGCTGGTGAATTTTTGAGCAATTCGACTTTTCCAGACACCTGATTCACATGCCGTTTGATTCCTTGTATTCTTGACCCATTTCGGAGTCCAAGGACTCTTTGAAATCAAAGTTTGATCGAAGAGAGAGGAGAATTCACATCTTGAACTTCAATTTTCGTCTTCAGAAACTCGGAATGAAAAGCCTTGCATCCGGCGATTAATTGGATCATTTCGAAGGCTAATTTGGGTTAGATTACGTGTTTTCATCTAAATATTTTATCATTTAGTGTTAATTTTATATCTTGAATCATAGATTAAGTTTAATTTCATTTTAATTTCGGTTTTTAATCATTTTCGCGATACGAATTTTCTCCTAACTTCAAACTTCGATTACTCTGCGAATTCTTATCCAAATCACTTGATTTTTGATTCCGTGGATTTGAAATTGAGTTGTCTTTCTTAATATAATAAAATGCCCAATTTCTAATCTCAATTCGTTGTCCGATTTGACCGAATTTCAAAGATATATCTCAAATTTCCCTAATTCTCTGTGGATTTGACCCTTAATTACCATTATACTAATTAATTAAATTGATTAATCATTGATAACATGCAATCTTAACATGATAAAACATGATTATTAATGAAAAATAAGGCATACAACATTCCATTTATATGCATGTTATCATACTTTGAGTGCATTTCTATCATTCTATGCAATTTTATGTTATAATCTCAAAATGCATTAATTTAGGGTGAATTATGATGAATTAAAGATTAAAGATTTTATAACCTATCTTTACTTGAGATTATAAATGGTTTTTAAAGTTAAATAATAAGAAAAATCATTTTTATGATCATTCATTTCATTTTCTAAAATTAAAATCTTAAAGAAATGAATGTATTTTTGAAATAAGAATTAAATCTCTTGTTATTTAAATAATTTAACTTTTCAGAATGATAGATAATTAAATTTCATATCAAATGAAAGAAATTTGGATTAATTTGGAGTTGTATTTTGAAAGTTATGATTTTTACAGTTTTTAGGGATTTTTCTGGATTTTTATGAATTTATTTTCGATTTAAATTGATTAAAATAAATTAAAATTAAGGCAAAAAGCGTTTTATTTCTGCGCGGGGCCACATGGATGCGACATGGCACTCAGGGCCACGTGGCAGCACCACGCGGGCTCACGTGGCGCCTACGCGGCATATTTAATTATTTATATTATATTTACATAATCTATATAGTAAGGGTCTTCAGCCTTCCGTATATCGGAAGGGTATTCACCTTACTAAACCGTCTGGGTCATATAAACCGGACGGGTTTCACTAATTGTTTCCGTGTGGGACTAAAGTCCCACACAGTTTATTTAAATGCAGGTGATGTGGCGTCAATCGGAGCGATGGATCGCGATCGGAGCGCGCTGACCGGGTGGATGCGTGGTCCACAGATGACAGATCAAGCACGCGCGCTTTAATGTGGAGTTATGACGGCCACGCGCGGAAGTTGATGCGTTTTATAACGCATATCGCGAGATGGAATCCGAAGCGTCCATCAACAATCCAAGGGCCACGATATTTTAATAACGTTTCGTATTGATGCATTTAATCCGGACCGTTGATGCGGATTAAACGCATCAATCGGACGGTTACGCCCAATTTTGGCTATAAAGCGAAGTGTTCTTCGTCTTTTGTAAGCATTCGAGGAAGATTTTGCTTAATCGACCTATCTACACGCATCTTTTCTTGAATCTCTCACTTGTAATCGCTTCTAGACTTGATTTTGTGTCCACGGAGTGTTTATAAGTGAGATTTTGTCGATCGATCGAGGATAATTCGTCTCTTGAACACCGATGTTCACGTTTGAATTCGCGGAATGAATATCTGTCGATCCGGCGATCAATTGGATCGATTCGATCGTTATCTCGGGTTAGAAAACAAGTTTTTCCTCTAATCTACCGTCATGTATCATCAATTTTAGGTTTAGGATCTCAATTTAGTTCAATTTCATTTTTAATTTCAATTTGTGTTCTTCGCGATTCTGAAAATTTCCTCCCACTTCACTCTTTGATTTCTCCACGATTACTAATCCAAATGGAGTGATTCTTGATTCCGTGGATAGATCTTTGAGTTATCTTTCTAAAACCACCATTTTCCCTAATTTCTCACCTCAATTCATCGTCCAATTTGATCAATTTCCAAAAGATATCTCGAAAATACCTTAATTCCCTATGGATTTGACCCTTATTTACCATTATGCCACCCAATTCGTTATAAATTCCCAAAATTGGTAAGTTAGGCTTTATTTTTGACACGAGACCGTGTGAAATCGACGACCTCGCGGTCTCGTCTTGTCAATCATAAATTGGTAAGTTTAGGACTTTGTTTTGACACTAAATTGTGTGTAATCAACGACCTTACGATTTAGTCTCGTCAGGGACATTCTTGACCTTTCCCAAGCTTCACATTAATATCAATAGGAGGGCTTGCTGGTTTAGAGTCAAGCATACATGTTTCCTTCAAGAAAATCTAATATATATTTATGTTGAGAAATAAAAATGCCCTCTTTAGAATGTGCCACCTCAATTCCCAGAAAATATTTCACTATTCCCAAGGCCTTAATGTCAAATTGTCGTTCCCTCACTGATGTTTTTGATTTCTTCCTCATCATTCCCTGTAATGAGTATATCATCCACATAGACAATAAGAACAACCATACCACCCTTTAGATGTATGCTTCATAAATAGTGTATGGTCTCCATTACTTTTCTTGTAGCCACAGTCTTTCATAGCTCGAGTAAACCTTCCAAACCAAGCTCTTGGAGACCGTTTAAGTATGTAGAGAACCTTTTTAACTTATACACAATATTAGGGTGGTTACTCAATTGATATCCAGGAGGAACTGACATGTATACATTGACGAGATGAGACCGCAAGGTCGTCGATTTCACACGGTATCATGTCAAAAATTATTCTAAACTTACCAATTTTAGGAAATTAACTCGAATTGAGTGGCATAATGGTAAATAAGGGTCGAATCCACAGGGAATTAAGGAATTTCTTGATGTAATCTTCGAATTTGATCAAATCGGACGGGAAATTGATGGTAGAAATTGGGGAAAATGATATTTTATGAAAGAGGACTTCAAATCGATTCCATGAAATCAAGAATCATCGAATTTGGACTTGATTTCGCGGAGAAATTGAAAATTGAAGTGGAGAGAAATTTCGGAACGAAGAAATCGTGATTTTGGATGAAATTTAACGAAATTGAAATATAAATCCTAGTATAAAAAGAAATTAAACATGATAGGAATATTAGGACGCAAAAACCGCTCCCACTAATCCCCGATTGCGATCAAATTGCGGCGATTAAGCCTCTTAATCACGAAGAACACGAAGAACGCGATCGGTGGATTCAAGCTGCGATTTCTCCTTCGATTCTCCACCAAATCTTGATTTCAACCCCTCCGTGGATGCGGAAATGAGAGAGGAAGAGGATGGAATCAAGAGAAATGAGAAGAATGGTGTCTAGACAGCTCAATTAGATTGAGATTCAACTCGGATGCTTACAAACGATGAAGAACAAGTCTTTTTATAGGGTGCCATTTTGTAACTGTCCGATCGTTTCGATCGACGGTTACGATGGAACGGTCCATCGTGGACCGTTTCAAAAATATCGTAGCCGTCCGATTGTGATGGACGGTCCAGATGCGACCGTTAGAGATGCGTTTATAAAATGCCTTGAATCGCGCCCGTTGGATCTTCATCCGACGATCCATATGCTTCCCGCGAGACTTCATCTGGACCGTTATAATGCCTCCAATCACGCACGTGTTTGATCAAGTCTGGTGGTCCACATGTCCACTCAATCGGCACTCTCTGATCGTGATCCGATGCTCCGTACGCGTCCACGTCACCTGCAACTTAAACGTAGTGTGGATTAGTCCCACACGGAAAATGTTTTAGGAAACCGTCGGGTTTATAACACCCGACAGTTTAATAGGTTCGATTACCCCTTCCCATATAGGCAAGGCTGAAGAACTTTATACTATATATAGTAATAATAATAAAATATATATAACGCCGCATAGGCGCCGCGTGGGCCCGCGTGGCGCTGCCACGTGGCCCTGAGTGCCATGTCGCATCCACGTGGGACCCGCGCAAAAAATAAAATCCTTTTTGTCATTTTTTAATTTATTTTTATTATTAAAAATCGAAATAAATTCAGAAAAATCCGGAAAAAATCCCTAAAAATAGAAAATTCATAACTTTTAATATATAACTCCGAATTAATCCAAATTTCTTTCATTTGATCCAAAATTTAATTATCTATTATTCTAAAAAGTCAAATTTAATAAATAACAAGAGTTTATAAAAAATGATTTCTCTTGTTATTTTAAATTAAAAACACTTATAATCTCAAGAAAAAGATGGGTTATCAAATTATTAAATTCTAATTTATCAAAATTAACCCTAAATTAGAGTATTTTGAGATTATAATGACTTTTTCATAGAATAATAGAAAAATACATATAAGTATGATAACATGCATGGAAATGAAATCATTTATACTTTAATATGCATCAAAAATCATGTTTTATGATGTAAATATAGCATGTTATCATACATCCTCTTCCAACTCTCCATGTAAGAATGCATTTTTCACATCAAAGTGGAGGATATCCCAACCATATTTTGTTGTCAATAGAATAAGGATCCTCAATGTATTGAGTTAGCCACAAGGGCAAAAGTTTCAAAATAATCCATACCATAGAATTGAGTATATCCTTTGGCAACTAATCTTGCCTTAAACCACTCTAAGGTTCCATCTGCATTAAATTTGGGTGTATATACACATCGTCAACCAATTACCTTTTTTCCTTGAGGGAGGGGAACTAGGTCCCATGTCTTGTTTCTTTGCAATGCTTTCATCTCTTCATCCATAGCCATTTTCCACTCTTTACTTCTTAGAGCTTCATCAACATTTCTTGGAATTATTATGCTTGTTAGGGTGCCCACAAAACTTTTATACTGATTACCCAATCTATCATATGATATATACTATCCCAAAGAATATTTTACTTGATTTTGACAGTTTCGGACTCCTTTGCGCAGAGCAATGGGGCAACTTGAGTCGTCTTCAAGCTGATGTTCATATGAATTCTCTTCTTTTTCTGCAATATGATTGTCAAAACCACTTGTTTTACGTTTAGGTCGTTGTATATATACTTGAGTAACTTCAGGTTGAGTTTGATTGAGAATGTCTAATGAGGAGGTTATAATATCTCCATTTGGGTTTGGAATTGATCTCTTAGTTGCAATTGGTGAGCTATGTTGTGAATCTTGATTTGGGAGTGAGTTATCAGCTCGTACATTATTATGATCAGCCTTCCCTAGAGCTTGAATTTTTGGCAATCTTGAATCTATCAAAATGGCTCCATGTGGCAAGATTAAGAATTGAATTTCTTGAGCATCCATCTGATTTCTTGAGGATCCAAAATTAGTGGATGTCTTTTGCTCTACAAAATACATTTGATATTTCTCAAAGTCACATTAGCTGAAACATAATATTTCCTTGTTGGTGGATGATAGCACTGATATCCTTTCTCGGTACTAGAGTAACCTACAAACACACACTTAAGTGCCTTTGGATCAAGTTTTCCCAACTTTAAATGTACATACGCGATACACCCAAACATCCTTGCAGCGAAACCAAATGTCAATTTTATTGTTGGGTATTTAGAATTTAGCATATTGACTGGGCTTTGGTATCCAAGTAACTTTGTGGGAATTTGATTCATGAGATGCACAACAGTGAGAACTGCCTCTCCCCAATATATCTTCGGCATATGAGCGTGAAATAATAGAGCTCTTGCTGTTGCTAGGATATAGCCAATTCTCCTCTCAGCTAATCCAATTTTTCCGAGGGGTATTTATACAAGAAGATTCATGTATCACTCCGTTTTTTAACAAAATATGAATTCACAGTAGAGTTAAAAAGCTCCTTACTATTGTCTGAGCGGAAGCGTTTGACTACCACCCCAAATTGAGTTGTGATCATCTTACAAAATTGGAGCACAACCTGAAAAACCTCAGCTTTGGATTTTAATAAATACAACCATGTAACCCGTGTGCAATCATCCACAAAGATAACAAACCACGTGCATCCAGAGATACTAGGAACGAGACATGGCCCCAAACATCACTATGTATGCACTCAAATGGACTTAAACATCTATCATTCAAACTTTTAAAAGAAGAGCGTTTGTGTTTTGCCAGCTGACACGCCTCACAAAATAACTTAGAAACCTCAATTCCTCCAAACATGGAGGGATAACAAGTATTTAACAACTCAAAAGGAGGGTGACCCATACGCATATGCAACATCAATACTCTATCTTCAGCTGCAGCCCCTTGTCTCATTGATGATAGACACATCACTGCAGGCTTGTCAAAAACCAGCAAGCCGGCTTCTCTTCTAAGTGATGAAATCTTCCTCCCGAATACCTTGTCACATAAGAAACAATCATCACTATCAAGAATAAACCGTCAGCCATTGTCATCAACTAGCTTCTGTAGGGATAGAAGATGTGTCTTAAGATTTGGCACAGATAATACTTTCTTAATTATCCCAAGCTTATCTAAGTTCACATCTCATATCCCTGCTACACGAAGGACCCCTCCTCCAGTTGTAGTAACTCTATGGAGTTCACTAACAGTTGAATAACTCTGAAAATGATTACTACTCGGGGACATATGGTCTGTTGCTCCTGTATCAGCTATCCATTGGATATGATTAGGTTGACGACATGATTGTAGCATACCTGATTTCACCATTGAAGTTGAACTCAGAAGACCTTGAAGTCGATTAATTTTCTCTTTTAGCTTTCCAATCTCGTCTGTGTCATCTTGTAGTTTTTCAATTTTCTTCCCTTTAGCTACATAAATCTCACCACTATCTTGATCGTGAGAAATTGTCACATATGCTTTCTTTGGTTATTGCTGATTCTTGTAGACCAATTTCTAGCAAGTGTTTTTAGTATGTCTTTTCTTTTTGTAGTAAGCACACCATAAGTTGTCCTTTGAGTCATCTCTGATTTTGTTCCAGTAGGTTGAGTAGAACCTTGTCGACCAAGCCAAGAATCACCTTGGGCTGGTTTTGAGTCAGTTTTTTTTTGCTATAAAGGCAGTAAGTTGGTTTGGAGGAGCTTCTAGCACAAGCTTCAATCGACTATCCTCTTCTATTATAATCACTATTGCCTCCTCTCTATCAGGCAACTTTCTCTCGATTGAAGGATTTGGCTTCTAACATTTTCATATTCAGCATTCAAACCCATAAGGAAAGTAAATAATCTCTGCTTAAGAATATATGTCTTTCCACTGACTAAGGATTTTGACTTGGCCAAAGGTAGTCTATCTCCCTCCAAATGCCCTTCAACTTAGAAGAATACATTAAGATATTTTCGCTCCCTTGTGTAACTTGAATTGCTTTTGCATTCAGATCATAAATACGCCAGTCAGAATGTTTTTTAGTACTGTATTTACTCACTTCATCCCACAACTCCTTTACATAGTACATACAAAAAATCTCTCCTCATTTCTGAATTCATAGTGTTTAATATCCATTGATGGATAAGATCGACTTCAGCCTTCCACTTCCTGTATCGTGGATCTTCCTCAAGAACTGGACTTTCTTTTAAGTGATCTCCTAATTCCATGCCCACAAGGGTTAGCTCTACTAGTTTGCTTCATTCAAGCATATTGATTCCATCAAACTTGACTTCAGTGTTTGGGAAAACAATAATAGTTCTCTCAGAATCAATAGCTTTAGCCATTTCTGGAACCTCTCCTGGCTTTGTCATAGTTGCTCCAGAAAAAAAAGGAAATAACCACAGGGGAATACAAATAAGCTAGGGAGGAGTTTTGACAAGAAGACAAACAAAAGTGTAGCTTTGGAGGAAGAGGGGAATCACAAGAAGAAACCCTGCTCTGATACCATGTTAAAATATTTGCTTCCCTTTTGAAGCCTTCACACTCCTTGTTCCTAATGAGATGAGATGCAAGTGGTGGCTGCAAGTGAAAACCCTAATTCGAATTACAGAATAGGCTGGTTATATACCAGCCTAAGTCACTTACTCTAGATGGGCCAAGGCCCACTTAAGTCACTTATTCCTCATATAAGAGATAAACAACTTAAGTGAGCCACATTGGGCCACTTATAATCTATGGCCCACTAATATATTAGTGGATACAGTAAAAGAAGCATGGGCCACTTATAAACTGTGGCCCACTTACATCTGAAAAGGAAATAAAAATAATTTCAAACTAACATGCTCCATTTCTCCTTAAACAAGAGAACACATGAAACGAAGGAAACAAAGGGAGGATAAAAAAGAAGATTTATGGAATGATCCCAACTCTAGAGCATTGGCTTCGATACCACATCAAGGTTGATCGAAGGTGTCCAAGAACAACCGCTAATGACGAACCAAGGTAGAAACAGTCATGGAGAAAGGGAGAGAGCATAAGAGATTAGAAAGTATAAAATTTCATTACACAATTTTGTTCACACCAGGTTCCCCTTTCAAAGGAGACAACCTCTTTAATAGGGGCCAGAGAGAATTAGATTACAAGTAGAAACATAGATACATGGCCAGAAAGAATCATGCCTCTTTTGGTATCATAATTAATCATATTGAGAAAAGAATAAACAATCAAATTAAGGATGCAAGTATTTATATCATGGAATGGATAACAAGATATAGATTTAAGGGCATCCAATAGATTCATGCATCCTTAAGTGCAAAGCAGTTGATTACAACAAGATTAATCAATGACCAGTTAAATCTGTTTGCATGTCAAAGATATTCTTGTAATCAGGCTCCATATCAAGCACAAGTGATGCATTTTGTTAAATGGTTTTGTACCTCGGGCCAATAGCTGATGGTTCGAGTAGATTAGATTAGTAATGGCTAGTTGAACTAGTCGTTATGTCTAAGTGGCTAGTTACCAACAGTAAACCCTAAACTGTGTAAATAGATTATCTGAGATAAATGAATATTATCCTTTGCTAAACGTGCTATTCTATTCTCTCTCTTCTGTCTATTACACTGCGATGCTACTTGCATTCAACATCCTGACATGGTATCAGAGCCAGGTTACTGAGAGCGCAACGATCGAATGCGAGATTCTGCAAAATCATTATTGGAGGCTGAGGTATCCAAGAAAAATTTAGAGAGAATCGGAATGTCAGAAGAAAGCTCGATGTCTTCTCAAGCAGCGGCTCCGACGGCGAGAAAATTCGTCATCCCTGCTAACTAATGGCTGTCGAACTTGCCCATAGTGGCAAAATACAATGTTTTCAACGAAAATAACCTCTACCTTTGGGAGAGGAATGTTCGAGCAGTTCTCAAGCCGCAAAAGTTGTTCTCTCATCTGACTGAAGACTCTCCTCCAGAAGCTGACCCTAATTTTATGCGATGGATTCAAGAGGAAGAAATCGTATTTGTCTGGCTACTCGATTCCCTTTCCCCGGAACAAAATGCTAGGTGTTAGGAATAGAGAGAACACGATAGGAGAGAGGAAAACAGAAAATAGGGTTTGATATGACCCCTACATGCACGAGAGTGAGAGATATATAGAGAGGAGAGAGAGAGAAAGGTAAGTAGGCTTCAGCCCAATAAGAGAGAGAGAAGAAGTGGGCTTTAACACTCCCCCTCAAGCATGCCCAGCTTGGATCCAATGGTCTCATATGCAGGGCCCGGTAGGGCCTTAGTAAAGATGTCTGCCAGCTGATGTGCGGAAGCGACATGCGGGGTACAGATGGTACCATTATCGACATACTGTCGTATGAAGTGGCAGTCGATCTCAATATGCTTCGTCCTCATATGGAACGTAGCATTACTGGCGATAAAGGTAGCAACCATGTTATCGCAGTACATCTGCATAGGCCCGTCTGGCGGGAAGCCAAGCTCGGTGAGAAGAGAACGTAGCCACAACATTTCTGCCGTGGTATTCGCCATAGCTCGATACTCGGCTTCGGCGCTAGAGCGGGACACGATAGACTGCTTCTGAGAGCGCCATGTGACCAGGTTACCTCCAACATAGGTGGCATAACCACCATGTGACTTCCGATCCTCCTTGTCACCGGCGAACCCCGGAGTCGAGTAGGCCTCAATGTGTAGATGACCCTGTCGCCAATACAAGAGGCCCTTCCCAGGAGCTCTCTTAAGGTACGCTAGAAGCCGATAGACACCCTCCAGATGGATAGTGCGAGGAGCCTGCATAAAGCGACTCAAGATACTAACCGCATAGGAGATGTCCGGGCGAGTCACGGTGAGGAAGATCAATTTCCCCACAAGTCGGCGGTAGATGCCTGCATCCTCAAGAAGTGCGGTAGCATTGTCCCACCAGTCCACATTACTGCTCCATAGGTGAGGAGGCCGGCTTGCACCCAGCGTCCCTGTCTCCTCCGAGTAGATCTAGCACGTACTTCGGCGACAAATGGACATCTGCCCACGACGGTAAGCGATCTCAAGTCCAAGAAAGTACACGGGGGAGACGAGATCTCGTGTGACGAAGTGCTTGAGCCGAGATAAGCCTTGGTCGCATCCACCTCGGCGTCGTCACTACCGGTGATGATGATGTCATCCACATACACAGCGAGGATAACACATCCATGCGGGGTGCGTTTCCGCATGACAGTCGGATCAGATACAGTAGAGACGAAGCCATACGAGAAGAGCAGCTGCGAGAACTTGTGGAACCACGCACGCGGGCTTTGCTTCAGCCCATAGATAGCCTTCTTGAGGAGACACACCTCAGACGACTCCCCCTGAGCAACGTACCCAGGCGGTTGCTCCATGAATACCTGCTCATCGAGGTCTCCGTAAAGGAAGGCATTGGACACGTCCAGCTGATGAAGCGGCCAGGACTGATCCAGAGCAATGGAGAAGAGAACACGGATGGAGATAATGTCTCATGATAGTCAAGACCATAGGCTTGAGAAAAGCCACGAGCCACGAGACGCGCCTTGTAGCGGCGATGGAGCCATCGAGGATTGTACTTGAGGGAGTACACCCACTTGCAGGGAGACAACATTGGCATCAATAGGCCGAGGAACCAGCGTCCAGGTCTCCCGCTGGATGAAGGCCGCATACTCCACATCCATCGCCGCTTTCCACGCCGGTACCTGCAACGCCTCAATATACGACTTGGGAATTGACTCGGTTAGAACGGCAAGAGCAAGGGGACTGATAGGAAGGAGAAAGGCGGGCGGGAGAGACATGATGAGCGATAGGGTATTGCGTGCACTTGTCGAGTGCCCTTGCGAAGGGCAATGGGAAGGTCAAGATCGAGATGCTTTGGGAGGCGGTGGGGAAGGTGGTGGTGACAAAGGAGCCGGAACGGTGGAGAGCGGCGAGGAGGGAGATTCCGGGCTCGGAAGATGGGTCGAGACGGGAGGGATGCGAGGGTGGTGACACCTCGAGCAAGGGATCCCAGGGACGAGTCATAGGGAGGTCGGGTGACGGTGGTAGCGAGATGCAGAAGGAAGGAGGGATGGGGAGGAGACGTCCTCGCTAGACGGAGTAGAGGTAAAAATAGGGAACGTCCTCATGGAAGGTCACATCTGCGAAGTAATGTCATGTCGCCGATCTGGAAAGTACACACGGTAGCCCTTACGAGTCCGAGAGTAGCCGACAAACACACCCTTTTGTGCACGAGGAGCCAGCTTGGAGAGGCCAGGGGTGTGATCTGGACAAAGGCGAGTGCAGCCAGAACACTCGAGGTGGTAGAGAGAAGAGGTCAGCGAGCGGGAGTCAAATCGCTGAAGGGGAATAGCTCCTCCAAGTGCGGCGAGATGGAAGACGGTTCACCGGGTATGTAGCAGTCGAGACAGCCTCACACCAGAGATGCGAGGTACCCTCATAGCGAGTAGCAGTGTGCGTACCATATCCAGGGAGGTGTCGATGCTTCCGCTCGGCCACCCCATTACTGCTGCGAGATATATGGGCAGGGTACTCGATGAACTATACCATGAGCCGGACAGAGTTCCTCAATCGCCTTACGAGTGAACTCAAGTGCATTGTACGTGCGGAGGATTTTGACCATCGTTTCGATCTTGGGTAATAATCTCAAGGAGGAAGTGTTGAACGCGAGAAAGTACCTCCTTTCGACTCTTCGGGATATATGTCCAACTTGCCGGGTGTAGTCATCGACGAACACCATGTAGTACTGCCTCCTGTAGGAGAGGTATGAGGAGCCGGACCCCAAATGTTGCAGTGAACCAAGTCAAACGGGCGATGGGTAGGTGGACCGGTGCGTGATGGAGTACGACGATCGATGGTGTTTCCCTAGTTCACAAGACTCACAATGAAACTCGAGATAAGTGTAACCAAGGAAGAGTTTCTTTAAGTTTGACAAAAACTAGGGTGCCCCAAGCGACAGTGCCACAAAAAGAGTCATGAAGGGAACTAGAAGAAAGCGAGATAGTGCAAAAAAAGGGCTTGAATGCCCGTAGATGGAGAGTCGACCACTAGCTCGTAGATGCCTCGTCCGTTCTCACGGCCCAGTCCAATCCTCCCGGCCCGTGTCGAGATCTTGGAAGACTCGGTGATGAGGAAAGAAAAAAACACTCCACGAGTGAAGGGCTTTGGTGATCGCACGATGGACATCAGATTGGCGGGGAATCTAGGAATATACGGGACGTCTTTGTAGAGGAAGGGAAAGAGGTTGCACGAGACGCGCGAGCCAAGGACAGGGACAAGAGCGGCCAGTCAGCAATACGGACATCGGGAATAGAGGTTTCGGGCAGATAAGAAGTGAGGGACGAGAGGAAAAACCGAGTCATATGGGAAGATGCCCCCGAGTCAATAACCCAAGAAGTCATATGAGGGGTTGAGATAGACGGCGTACCTGGAGAAGATCCCCGTCCTCCCGCATATGACACCAAGCTGCTCGTCAGTGCTGCAAGACTGGCTGATGGTGCCGCAGGCGGACAAAGCGAGGAGGCCCGTGATGCCTGAATGTAGGCCAGCTCCGAGGGAGATAGCGCGAGGCTGACCGCTCCCGCAGCCGAGGGAGTAGTGGTCGAGGATGATCCCTCCGCCGGGGACGTAGTCGAGGATGCCTTACCTCCAGAGGCAGCCAGGGCCCAAGCAAGCTTCCCGAACTCCTTCCAGCACTTCTCTGACGGGTGAGTCGGCTTCCCGCAGTACTTGCAGGGTGGATAGGAGTTCGGGTCTTCCGGAAGATGTGCTCTTCCCGAGACGCCACAGGGAGCCCCGCTGATGCGATGAGTGCTGAAGTCTCGACGGGCTGCGAAGAATGGGAGGTGGGAAGGCTGTCACGCACTCGAGTGCGGCTGCAAAGATCTCCTCGGTGGGTAATGCAGGGATCCCCCAAGCACTGTCCTCGGATCATGTCGGCCAACTCGGGACGTAACCCGCTAAGAAACGCTCCGCTCGGAGCTCATCGCGGTACCGTCGAAGTATATCAAGATCCAAGACAAGTGGGCTGATAGAGCTCGAGGTTAGTGAAGATGGCATCAGCCGACCCATAGTAGCTCCGGAGAGTCCTAGTGCCACTGGCGACATGCAAATAGCTCCTCATAAAGGCGAACTGTCCGGCTGACGTTGCTCTTGTTGGCGTACATCGTCTCCAACTTGAGCCACAGGGCACGGGCAAAACGAGTCATGTTGAGCATCTCCATGATCTGTGTCGCTACACTGGAGATAAGCCAGGAACATACCGCTGACTCCAGTCGGCTCCACTCCAAGTACTCCGGGTCCGATTCCTTCGGCGATGGATCAGTCAGATGATGCCGAAGGCCATGGGCGTTGAGGAACTCCACGAAAGCGCCCATCCAGGGCCCATAGTTAGACCCGTCGAACACGTATGCCGGCTTGGCCAGGGCACTCACGATAGAGTGCTTTTCGGATTGCCGGGACAACCCCGTCGGTTGAGAGGTCGGAATGACCTCAGAGGATGACGACCCGGTGGTAGGCTCGGCCATGTGGAGAGCAGCGCTAGGAAGATGAACCAGCAGCTATGGGATATGTGGAGAGCAGTGGCAGCAGGCAGTAACCGGCCGGATAGCAGGGCGGATAGCAAGGGCTTGATAGGCGGGACGGCCGGATAGCAAGGCGGCTGATGGCGGCTGATAGGCAGGACGACTGATGGCGGCTGAAGGCAATGCGGCTGATGGCGAGAAGGCAATGCGGCTGAAGGCAATGCGGCTGATGGCGGCTGAAGGCAATGCGGCTGATGGCGGCTTGATAGGCAGGACGGCCGGATAGCAAGGCGGGCTGATGGCGGCCGATAGGCAGGACGACCGGACATGGGATAGCAAGCCCGGTGGGTACCAGGCGAAAGCAATGGCAGGATACCAGACAGCGGATAGCGAGGGACGCGAGAGGAGCAGTGGCGACGGCAAGGGCGAAGCGGCCCTCACGCCTGGCTAAGCGACGTGCAGCGTGGCGCACGGCGTCGCACGACAAAAGGCAGGGCGAAGCACGGCAGAAGGTGACAGCGCAGCAGGCGACTGCAGCAGCGCGACGACAAGGGCGGGGCGACGCAGCACAGCAAGGCGACGCAGCGCAGGCAGGCGGCATGCGGTGCGGCGACAAAGGGCAGCGGCGACGGAGCGGCGGCGACTCAGCCAGAGCGATGACTGACACGATGGCGGCGACGCCGCTGAGGTCAAGACGGCGGTGCTTGAGGGCGGCGCGTCTTAGGGCAAGCCCTAAGTTTTCCTATCGCTGACTGGGACGCGCTACGATACCATGTTAGGAATAGAGAGAACACGATAGGAGAGAGGAAAACAGAAAATAGGGTTTGATATGACCCCTACATGCACGAGAGTGAGAGATTTATAGAGAGGAGAGAGAGAGAAAGGTAAGTGGGCTTCAGCCCAATAAGAGAGAGAGAAGAAGTGGGCTTTAACACTAGGTATGTTACTTACGATACCTCTAAACTATTGTGAGAAGCCATCAGCCGAAATAACTCGAAGAGAGATGATTGCCAGAAGATAATTGACTTGTATGTCAAGTCTGTACACTCCAGCAAGGAGATCGTGATGTTATGACCTATTCTAATGAGCTCAGGGTAGTATTTAATGATCTTGATCATTGCAAACCTCCCTCCATTGACCCTGTAGCTCGGGCTTACGAAGCCACAAATCGCCTCTGTCAATTTTTATAGGGACTGAGGCCTGAATTTGAGGTTATAAGGAGCCAGCTCTACAACCGAGAGGTAGAGCCCACATTTGATCAGGCTGTCTCTAAGGTTATGCAAGAGGAAAGCCTTCTTAACTCCCTTCGGGGAGTTATTGAAAGTACTGCCTATGTTGCTAAAGGAGGCAGTGAGAAGCACTAATCTTCGAAGACTGATCAAACTAGGGAAGGACTATATTGTACCCATTACAGCCGACCACGACACACAAAGGAGAGATGCTGGAAATTTCATGGAAGGCCTCCACACCTTTCAAAGCCTAACATGGCCCAGAAGCAAGGGGGAGCTCAATTGACACAAGCAATTCCCTCGGTTCAGGACTTCCAGAAGATGATGCAAGAGTTGAGTAACTTAAAGTCTATGATCGGCTCCAACAATTCTGTCATTGGGTCTACATCAATGGCTAACTCTGGTAAAACTAAACTTTTGCATAATTTAGCTTTACATACTAGTATTATTTCTACAGTTTGGATTTTAGATTCTGGAGCAATAGACCATATGACACCGGGATCACTAGATACCTTTGTGTCATATAGGAAGATTGTTCCGGGAAAGCATGTTCAAACAACCAATGGCACTCTACTCTCAGTAGTAGGCATTGGCATTTTAGAAATGCAACCAATTGGAACTCTGACAAATGTGTTGCATAAACCAAAACTTTGTGTAAGTCTGATATCTGTCCAAAGACTTGCAAAAATGAAGGAGTATAATGTCTTATTTGATGACATCAATGCTTACCTTTGTCATAAGGTACTTAGATGGAGGATTGGACTAGCTAAGGTCCAACAAGGGCTCTACTACCTACCTCGAACAAATTCCAGGAAATGGCAAGGAGATGTATCCAAGATAGCAGCACTAAGGACACCATCCGAGGAGAGAATTATGGAGGTCCATATGCGAATGGGCCATCCCTCTTTCTTTCTCCTCAAACATATGTACTCTCACCTGTTTAAGGATATTGTTTTTGAAAAACTAATATGTGAAGCTTGTCAGTTAGGAAAATTTAAACGTACAGTCTATCCTGGGAACAATATCAGGCTAACAAAACCATTTACTTTAATTCACTGTGATGTATGGGGTCCATCTCCTAGTACTGATATAAATGGTTATCGATGGTTTCTAATATGTATGGATGACTTCAGTAGATACGAGTTGGATATTTCTTCTAAAAACTAAAGATGAGGTTACAAAGAGTATTAAACTTCTGTGTAACACAATTAAGTGTCAATTTGGAGCCCAAGTACAAGGTTTCCGATCTGACAATGCCAAAGACTTCCTTAATAGAGAGTTAAGAGGATTCTTTGAATCAAAAGGTATTCGACATGAAACTTCATGTCCTTACACTCCTCAACAAAATGGCTTTGCAGAAAGAAAGATTGGAGATGTAGTAGATAAAGGAAGAACTCTACTTATTCAAGCTGGAAATGCATGCAAACCTATGGGGCTTTGCAGTCGTGACGGCTATACATTTAATTAATAGGTTTCCGTCAATAATTCTAGGGATGAAAAGCCCCCTAGAACTACTTGAGGCACAATATCCAGTAGTCAGGCTAAAAACAAGCTTACTTGTGAAAATATTTGGTAGCATTGGATATGTATATTCATCTGCACATTGGTTAGATCAATGGTCAACAAAGAGTCTTAAATGCTTGTCTGTCGATTACTCTACTTCCCAGAAAGGTTACAAATTATATCATCCTCTAACTAAGAAATATATAGTTAGTATATATGATGTGTTTGATGAGAGACAATTTTTTTTATAAACCTAGCTAACATACTGGACATACTGGACATACTGGTGCATATGATGTAACTCAGCCATCAGATATACTTACCTTTGAAAGAATTCAGAACCAAACTGATAATCGAGATTTACATCCCACCACTCATTCTACTTCTTCATTACCCGAGGTTTCCTTACCTAAAGAAGTCTGTAATTTACACACAACACTCGATCATAGTAACTAGAGTCAAGAAAGTAAAAAGGGGGAAGAAACTATCATCGAAGAGGATTCGAAAGTGATAGTTCCTTACCCAAAGTATTATGAAAGGAGAAAGAAAAGACAACACATAGAGAACCCTAGTGCAGAAAGTGGAGAACTAAGGGAGAATGTGCTTGACAATAGTGCTTCTAAAAATCACTTAGGTGTACTAGAGCAACAATCTGAAAGTGACAAGGATGCATTGCCAATTGCTCTCAGGAAAGGCATTAGGTCATGTACTAATCCAGTGCCTTATGCCATGGTGAATTACCTTAATTACAATAAGGTTTCACCAAATTATCATGCATTTCTATCTGCAATCCAGGAGATACCTATACCTAGGAATGCTCAAGAGGCTATGGAAAATCGAAGGTGGAAGGAAGCTATGGATGAAGCAATGAGGGCCTTACTATTAAATAATACATGGAATATAATACCTCTTCCAGAAGGAAAGAAACTCGTGGGTTGTAGATGGGTATATACCCTAAAGTGTAAGGCAGATGGGAGCCTAGAAAGGTATAAGGCTTGGCTTGTAGCCCGAGGTTATACTCAAACTCACGGAAATAGACTATTAAGAAACTTTCGCTCCGGTGGCAAAAATGAACACTATTAGAATTATTATATCTCTTGGTGTGAACTTTGATTGCCCCCTTAACCAGTATGACATTAAGAATGCCTTCCTCCATGGAGATCTCAAGGAAGAGATCTATATGCAACTACCTCCAGGGTAAGGTTCTCCGGTTCCGGTGTCGGTACCGGTTTTTTGTGAAAACCTAAACCTATACCTAACTTCGGTTCGGTGTCGATGACGGTATTGTCCGGTGTTGGTTCGGTGAAACCTATACTTTCGGTGATTTGTCATTTGAAATAAAAATAAATTGTATAAAGTTTTTATGACTCCATAATATATAAATATAAAAATATATGTTTCACAAACAAATGATAATAGATTAACACTTCTCAACAACAAATATACAATATAACACTGATTAAAAATAAAAATCATAAATTTTTTAAATTTCAACTTTTTAAAATATTTTTAAAAAAATAATAGAAACAATTTAGTTTTAAATAATCATCTCTCAAAAGTTTAAATGTCAAAATTATCTATCTCTCTCTATCTTTCTCTCTCACTCCCTCCCTCTCTCTCTCTCTTCCTCCCTCCCTCAATCTCTCTTCCTCCCTCCCTCACTCTCTCTCCCTCCCTCTCTCTCCCGCCCTCCCGCCCTCCCTCTCTCCCGCCCGCCCTCCTTCTCTCTCCCTCACCCTCTCCCGCTCTCTCTCTCTCTCTCTCTCTCTCTCTCTCTCCCTCACCCTCCGTCACTCTCGTCTCCCTCTCTCTCTCCCGCGCTCCCTCCCTCTCTCTCTCTCTCCCTCACCCTCTGTCACTCTCGTCTCCCTCCCTCCCTCACCCTCCGTCACTCTTGTTTCCCTCTCTCCCTCCCTCTCTCTCCCTCCCTCCCTCCCTCCCTCCCTCTCTCTCCCGCCCTCCCTCGCTCTCTCTCTCCTTCCCTCCCTCGATCTCTCTCTCCCTCCCTCCCTCCCTCCCTCTCTCCCGCCTCCCTCCCTCTGTCTCTCTCCTGCCCTCCCTACCTCCCTCTCTCTCTCTCCTACCCTCCCTCCCCTCTCTCTCTCCCTCTCCCTCCCTCTCTCCCCGCTGCGTTGCTTTCCTGCATTAAATTCTGTTACTCCCCCTCCCCCTTCTCCCCTCTCTCTCCCTCGCGCGGGGAAGAAATTCTATCTCACGCGTGAAACCGAAAGCTTCCGGTGACACCGGAAGCGAAAACCGAAACCGAACCGAAGCCTTCGGTTTGACTTTTTTTTGCCACCGCCGGTGTTGGTTCGGTTCGGTTTTCGGTTGTCTGGTACGGTTTTGGAGAACCTTACTCCAGGGTATGAAGGTAACCACAATGAAAGGAAAGTTTTCAAACTCAGAAAGGCCTTGTATGGCTTAAAACAATCGCCTAGAGCTTGGTTTGGAAGGTTTACCCAAGCAATGCGGAGTGTTAGATATAAACAAAGTAATGGAGATCATACTTTGTTCTTTAAACACCAAATGAGTCTAATCACCATTCTCTTGGTGTATGTTGATGACATTATCATTATTGGTAATAATTTTATAGAAATAAAACAACTTGAAGGCCACCTAGCTAGTAATTTTCAGATTAAGCATCTAGGACCTCTTAAGTATTTTCTAGGAATAGAATTTGCGAGATCAAGTGAAGGAATACTGATGACTCAATAGAAATATATTTTAGATTTACTTGAGGAAGTAAAGAAAACAAACTGTCATATCACGGATACTCTTATAGAAGTTAATCACAAACTAGTACTTAGTGAAAATGATCCAAAAATTGAAGCTGGCTCGTATCAAGAATTGATAGGCAAACTACTCTATCTTTCTCATACTAGGCCAGATATATGTTATGCAATTAATGTACTTAGTTAATTCATGCATTCTCCTAGAAATTCTCATTTTCAGGCTGTAAATCGAGTTCTCAGGTACTTAAAGGGCACACTGGGACTTGACATCACCTTCAAAAGGACATGTAAGATAAATCTGATTTTGTATACAAATTCTGACTTTGCTGGTTCTCGCCTTAACTACAGATCAACGACGGGATATTGCACGGTTCTTGGAGGCAACCTGGTCACGTGGAGAAGTAAGAAACAAAGTGTTGTAGCCAAGTCCAACACTGAGGCAGAATTCCAAGCCATGTGGATCAAATATATACTGGACGATTTGAACATCGAGTATGAGAGACCTATCATCATCCACTGTGACAACAAATCTGTTATAAGCCCCGCTCATGATCCAATCAACCATGATTGCTCGAAGTATGTCGAATATAGATCGTTTCTATATTCGAGATCATCTCGAAAATGGCATCATGAAGACTGAACATGTCAACTCGGAAAAACAAAATGTTGATATCTTCACGAAAGGCCTGCCTACCAAGACTATGCAATATTTAGTCCGCAAGCTTGGAATGAGCAGTATCCATTCCAGCGCTTGACGGGGAGAGTTAAATGGTTATGTACCTCGGCCCAATAGCTGATGGGCCGAGTAGATTAGATTAGTAACGGCTAGTTGAACTAGCCGTTATCTAGCCATTATGTCTAAGCGACTAGTTACCGACAGTAAACCCTAAAATGTATAAATAGATTATTTGAGATAAATGAATATTATCCTTTGCTAAACATGCTATTCTATTCTCTCTCTTCTGTCTATTACGCTGCAATTCTACTTGCATTCAGTATCCTCGGCATCCTGACACATTTAATGGACAAATGAAAGTGACAATAAAGAGTGTGTAGAAAAGAGAATACGACTCCAAAATTAATGGCGAACCCTAAGGGATGAATTGCCCTAAATTAAATGAAATAAAATACTCGGAGCTATGAGCAAATTATTTACATGGCTATATTCATCTATTATTCATCAATCATGTTGCAACAACAATACCGAGATGAACTGCTCTTCAGATTCCATCATCGTAAGTCTTCCATCTTTCAATGACCACTTTGAACTGGTCATCTCTTCTCCTCACCTGAAAATCAATTCAATACGCAGGTCAAAAAATGTCACTATCAGTTCAACCACCATAATGCGAGCAAAATATGATCAGTATCCCTTTGAAATAAAAATTTCAACCTTTGAAATAAAAAACTATGAAATATTTTGGCCAGAAAAAGTAAGAAATGCTTTTAAACTATTAGTTACAGGAAGATAATAGATGACAACCTCGACAAGCGGCTTTTTTCCATGAAGCAACATATCAACACTCCTTTCTGTCTGCAAAACGAGAGAGATTGATGAACAAAAAGTAAGAACAAACAGGAGTAATTCTAGCGCCTAACTTGACTCGTTGAGAAGCATAATTAACTGTTGAGAAAACTATGCGCTTAAAAAAATTTAATTTCAGAATTAGGAAATCACTCTACTAACTTACCCAATGGGTAACCCAATGATCCCGCTCCCTCATTTCTATAAGAAATGGGAAGGTTGGAGGAGCCTTCCTTTCAAGCACGCTCTTCTGAGAACGTCTTGCACGAGCTTCATCATCACCCAATGTGACGGTTTCCACACCACCAACCTATTTTTGGGGAAAAATTAAACCCAAAGAAAAAAAATCAAGGAAAGATACAAGAAGGTCAAACCAAGTCTGAGAGAGTTGGATTCTTGATGATGTTCCCTAGTTGTTCCCCATGGGCTGTGCCTATAAGTACAACCCCTCTCTCAGCAATTGAGCGACAAGCCATGGCTTCTGCCTCAGTGCCAATCTCATCCACGATTACAACTTCAGGCATATGATTCTCCACAGCTTCAATCATGACCCTATGCTGTAATGATGGCCTGGGTACTTGCATTCGGCGGGCCCCACCAATTGCCGGGTGGGGAACATCTCCATCTCCTCCTATCTCATTGCTGGTGTCTACAATTACCTATCTAATCATCAAGAAACTAGTAAAGAAGGATTTTCACTTGCGAGTCTGCACTATGATCAATGTACCACTCGTTTGTGAAGCTCGTCAGCTAGTACATGGGCGATCTCCCGCATCACTGTGGTCTTCCCCACTCCAGGCCTGGTAAAATAAGCAATCGTGTGAGCATGGAATTTAGGCACAGATTCAATGCCCTAAGCCCTAGATCCTAAGCTTAACACATTGATTGGGCAAAACCAAAAGCGGGAAAGTACATGCAACAATCAATACAGTCAAATACAAATTTTTCTATGTTTATTGGAAAAAAAAATCAGCATGTTATTTTATAGAGCTATGGATCATCTATTTGAACACCTATAAAAATTAAGCCATACATTCTTTTTAGATTGAGTAATGAGGGCTAAGGTTTACCTGCCCAGAAATAGAATGCTTTCATTCAGATTGAGAAGATCACGGATCATGTCCACGTGCCCAGTGACTGCCCTACCAACTCTGCAAGTCATTCCAACAATCAATCCCTTTCGGCTTCTTATGGCCGATATTCGGTGGAGCGTTCCTTCAATGCCCGCTCTGTTGTCGTCCCCAAATTCTCCAACAGCATTTTGTGCTTCCTCTAATTCGTTCAATGTTATCTAGTCATTATGGAAAGAGGCTATAGTTTAAGTGACGCATCAAAATCCAAACGAGTACCTCTTTCTTGAAGTCCTTAACAATTTGTTTGATTTTAGAATACAATCCAAAAGATGGTCAGATAATTTGATGGCATGATCAAACACTATATTGTTTTTCTTAGAAAACAGAGTCTGGGAAATGTAGATCAGCATATAATGTTATCTTCTAATTGGCTTGTTTCAAAAAGAGTTTCACCCACATTAAAATTGAATGAATTTTCTTAAACCAGAGTAGAAGACATAATTCTAATTTTCTACGGTACACATGGGGGACAAACTTGAAAACAACAAAAATATGTGAAAGCTAACAGTGTGAACGCTCAATATATATAGTTCAGGTCATCTAAGGTCTGGTTGAGGAAAAAATATTGCTGACGAAGGGTTGGGCCTCAAGATTCAAGGAACTTGCTATTATTTAGAAAACACTCAAAAGTCTAGAAAACTCTTACCTCTCCATCCCTTAGGTACTGCCCACCAGATTCACCAAGGAACCGAGCTTCTGGCCGACGGCCCAAATCCAGGACAACCTATGGATTAGAAATTTGATGTTCATATAAGGAAAACTATTTTTTTTCCTCCTCGCCATATCGAATCAAAATCAGTATTATGGTGAATAGTAATCCTAAAAGTGAAACCTATGTAGATGCACGTATGAACATGTAATTGTACTTCTATCTGGATCCATTATCCGAACATGCCATCAGACCAAGAAAGCACATAATGCAAAGAAATTGACCTCTAATAGCTGTGCTCTTCTTGGTTCGTTTCTTAGCCTATCTTGCACGTCTCTTGGTAGAATCTGCAGAACAGGAACGCCTGCACTTTAGAAAGCTAGGAAACCGAAATAACAGATAAAAAAAATAATCAACAGAATCGGAATAACGAATACAAATTAGCAACTTAAATCTATTATTATATCATGAAATTACCGCAGATATATAAAAGATCCCGCGCGAACTACCTGCAGCAGAGCGTGAATATCATCCTCCACGACTACGAAACCGTCCTCCATCACCATCGAGGCCACCGCCTTCACCGAGAATGAAATTCTCTTGCTCCTCCTCCAGTGAACAACCGCAAGATTAGAGCATCTGGAATACGGGTTAAACGACGATTTAGGAGGAAGCGATAGCGCAGGACGGCAGGATACTGCCGCGGAACTCATGGTTCCTTTCTCCTCTTCCCTTCAGGTCGCAGATTCCGCCGGAGAAAAAACAACACTGGATTTCTGGAAGTTCACTTAGAACCAAGACCGTCCAGCTAGCAAGATATTTTTCCTTCAGATTCAGCAAGATTTGAAGATGGTGACGTGGCCTAATCGTGAAGGGGAAAGACACGTGGCGATTTCGAGATTGGACTATTACGGCCTTTCTCGATGGAAGTCCAGAAGACCAGCGCGCAGAACAGGGACGTGAGAACGGGAGGAGAGGGGAGAGAGCTCAACAAAATTAGGTCGAATCATGATCACATGCTAGGCCAAGTTCACCATCAGAGAGAAAGAGAGAGAAGCAAGAGGTCAATTGAGGTTAGCTATTTTTCCATCTTCATTTTCACGTTGAGACATGAACAGACTAGGTGTTTGAGAGAAACAGGAGAGAGAGAGAGAGAGAGAGAGAGAGGTCATTTCTTCAACTGATTTAGACTAGTTTAAGTCTGTATGAGCTGTTCATTTTTTTTAGGTTTATATTGGAGTTTTATCTGGATTTGAAGGTATCTCATTATATAACAATCAAATTCTGTCTATATTGAATTCCTCTTTTTCTAACCCGATTTTCCTTGAATTTGATTCATTGGTATCCACTTTCTATTCTATTTAAATCAGTCATAAAACATAATTAAAGAGACTATGATTTAAATTAATATTAAGACCAAATGCAAAAATGAATCATAACAACTGCAGGGAAATCGGTTTCATTTGATTGAAAAAGAAAACTAGGAGTAGAGGGAGATGCTTAGACAAAGAGAAATAGGAATATACAGAGTTTTCCAGAGAGAGACAGAAAATTAAGAGGATAAAGATTGAGAGAACAATAGGAAAAGAGATGGATGGAGCGAAATTTCATAGCCAGAGAGATACTTGGAGAGAGAGAGGGAGGGAGATCATATCGCGAAAGAAATAATTCAAAAAGAGATTCAGGGATATTTGGAGTTATAAAGGATACAATAGAGAGAAAGAGAAAACTTAAGGGATGTAAAGAGAGAGATAGAGAGAAAGATTTACAAAGAGACAAGTGAATGATACAATAAATTGAGGGAGAGAGAGAAAGATAAAGAAAACTGTGATTTGAGGGTTACTGGAGTGAATTGAGAGTGTGAGAAACGCGCATCCTGAGAGAGAGAGAGAGAGAAATAAATAATTAAGAGGGAGAGAGATTGGGAAACATTCAAAGGGTCAGAGATATAAAGAAAAAGAGAAAATAGAGAGAGAGAGAGAGAGAGAGAGAGAGAGGCTGAGGGATTTACCATGCTGGGGCTTTACCATCTTCATAAAAAATTTAAGAAATTAAGAACATAATTGGTGTATGAAAGGAAAAGAGGACAGATACAAGGCTCGTTAGAGAGAGTTAGAAAGAGAGAAACAAGAGAAAATTTGTGGGACAAGGTATTTTAGGATGCTAGGGTTTCACCAGCTGATTTATCAAGTTGAGGCATAAAGAAACAGAGATGGAGAGAAGACAGGTACAAGGTCTTTATAGAGAGAAAGCGTTGGAGAGATGGAGAAAGAGAAGCTACTCAAACATTATAGTGTTTGTCAACGGTCACAGACACATCCCAGGTGCACTTCATGCCCTTGGGGAACTCGACGAGGTCGCCAGCCTCAATCTCTACAAAGTCTTCTCCATGTCCGTCCAGGGTAAACCTTCACCTTCCCTTGAAGAAGATAGCAGGTTTCCTTGGAAGTGAACTCCCATGGAAATTTGCTCGGCGGGCAGCCCCATCTATTTATTTCAGAGACAGAAAGAACGATAAATCATTCAACCTCAAATTGGGTTTGTGCTTGAGTAGACAGCGATAGAGAGAGATGACACAGTATGACCATGGATATTCATAATAAGGAAATTATCAAGAAAACTGATCAAGGATCAGTTAGTGGAGCAGAGAAAGAACAGTTAGTTTATGATCTAACATGTGTCGAAGACATCTCCTGAGAGACTGAGACACATGGTTCAAACCAATTTGAGAAGCATGTACTTCATGAGAGACATGTTTCCAGAAATTTGTTAGTAGTGGATTTGGTTAGCGGGATGCTTACAGATCTGCCATCTGCTCAAGAAGTGATTACATAAGAATTTGGTGGGATCTTATGGCGCAGGAGTAAATTGCATTTGAGAATCTACCATATTAGTGAGGCAACTACAAGAGCCAGTCAAACCATCAAGCAATCAGTTGAACAAAAATATTGTCAACAGAAAGCCATAAGGAGGTCAGATCAGGTTTTCAACATTACAGTCAATTTGAATAATATACTGGTGATATAGATTGGGACACACTTTTTTGAAGTTATAAGGATTGAGCTTCTTCTCAACAAAGAAACCATGAGGGCTTCTTTCTTTTCCCTTTCCAGTCTCTGGAGGAATAGAAGAAGAAGAAAAACAAGGTAATCACCACAATGAACTCTTCTTAATAGGAGGTCTGAATAACTCCCAAAATGCAATGAGAATTGATCAATACGCAGCTAGTTTCCACACAAGAATCCCAAGGGGGCATGATTTCCACGCAAACCAGCTTCTGACTAAACTTATCTTCCCTGGGATTTGCCTTTTGACTGGGTTTGAAACAAACCTAAAAGGTCAAGAGCGGGATGAGTAAGACACAACTCCATATCCTAAAGTTTCCAATTTAACTAAGGCAAATAAAGCTCAGTCTCTTGCAAGAACACTTCCATTTTCCAAATTCGAAGTCTTTACGACCAAAAATTTCCATGCAAACCTTCTGCTATAAAAATCCATAGCTAACATGAGTTCTTATCCTCTTTCCATCATGGGGTTGCATAACACCTAATCAGAATAGTGAGCCAAGAAAAATCTCAATGCTACTCCTGTTTTTGTCCCTCCTCAAATGGGCCATCTACCACAAGAAACGATCCCTGAAACTAAGTGATCAGAGGAAAAATTAGAAACCATGATGCGGAAAGAGGATACAATTAGTGCAATCTCACCATCTTGTAAATGGGATATAATCATTATCCCTTTAAGGGATATGAAATTTTCTCATAGTAACTGCAGATACCTCTACCTGAAATTTTAACTCTTTTCTATCTTAAAAATATACGATGAAATTGACTTCAGAAAAGAAAACTAGGGCCCAGTGATTATAAAGACAAAACTGCTGAAACTAAGGGATTCATTTCTCCAAGAAGAGGATTCATTTTTTCCACTTTATTGGCTTTTCCAGATAACTTCTACACTAGAACCGATTCAATCAAGGAACAACACAGAGGACTGATAGAATCACCATAAAGGCATCAACTTCTTACTGACCACGAAGAATATGGATATCTGAATAAGTAAATGACTGAAATCCACGAAAAACAGGAAATTCCTCACTTTGGCCAGCTTCTGACGCCGAGCTCGGAGAGCTTCTCTTCGGAAGGATTTTTCAAAACCTTGACTCCCAGCCTCTCCGTCGCCATCGCCTCCGCTCTTATACAAGCCCTAGAACGGATCTTACAGGAATAGCTCAAGCTAGAGGGGGCAGTGCAGAGTCTCAAACTTATCGCGCAGGCTGCCATTTTTTATCTTTCTAGAACGGAAGTGCAACGGTCATAAAAACTTGCAGAATTTCCCGATAAAATAAAAGGAAAGATAATCTTATTTTTTCTGGATCCTGAGAGCAGACCGGATTATATCAGTTTAAAGCGATAGAGATAGAGATAGAGAGAGAGAGAGAGAGAGAGAGCTCTGTCTATCTCTCTCTACGGGAGAGAGATCACATGAATTCTAGGGGAGAGGAAAGATAGATGGGAGGATACCGAATGATCTCATGTTGGCTGAATGAAAAAGCCTTTGCGGCAAAATTTGAAGGCATGACTAAACCATTATAATTCTTTAAAAAATAGATGATTATACATCAATTATAATTATTTACTTAATTATATGATTTATTCAAGTATGATGTGAATTAAAGTTAAAATCCATAGAGCATTAAATTCAACTTGTAGGCATCTCTGAATTCGATTAAATTAGACGCTGAAAATAAAATCAATTAAGAGACATACTTTGTCATAAACAAGAAACTTATTTTTCTCGATTATCTCGCCTTTTTAAAACTAAAAATAAAGATTAAGAGAAGTTAATTTCTTCGACTTAGGCTGATTTAACAAACCAATTAAGACAAAAATAAAATTTGACTCCAATTTTTTTATTCTTCTCTATTAATTTCCATCCTTCAAATTACCGTAGACTTGAAATGATTAAAACTCAATATATGATTAGATCACAAAATATTTGCCATTATGAAAGCTCAAACATCCATGATCTAGAGATTTACCATAAATCATGAGAAAATGATAAATCAGGTAGTATGGCATGATATCTTCAAAATGAAGAAATTTCACAATAATATGCATGCATATGATATAAATAGAACATTCACTCATTAAATCATAATGTAATTACCTTTATGAAATGCATATTCTCATAACCCAAAAACTAAGAGCATTCCTAGTCCCATGGATATGAAAGACAATATTGATATAATAGGGCCAACACATAACTTTATTACCCATGGACTAAGAATTTAAATGGAACAAATATTCCCCCTGACGAGACGGGACCGCGAGGTCGTCGATTTCACACGGTCTCGTGTCAAAAATATTTCCAAACTTACCAATTTGATGAAATTAATTCGAATTGAGGGGTATAATGGTAAATAAGGGTCGAATCTACAGGGAAATAAGGTATTTTCGAGAGATCTTTTAGAAATTGATTAAATTGGACAATGAATTGAGGTGAGAAATTAGGGAAAATGGTAGATTTAGAAAGATAACTCAAAGACGTATCAACGGAATAAAAAATCACTCGATTTGGATTAGTAATCGCGGAGAAATCAAAGAGCAAAGTGGGAAGAAATTTCTGAAAATCGGAAGAACATAAACCGAAATTAAAAACGAAATTAAACTAAATTACGATCCTAAATTACAAATTGATGATACACGACGATATATTAGAGGAAAAACAAGTATTCTAACCCGAGATAACGATCGAATCGATCCAATTAATTGCCGGATCGAAGGCTATCCATTCCGAGATTTCGAACGCGAGCATCGGTGTTCAAGAGACAAATTCTCCTTAATCGATCGATGAAATCTCACTTTTAATCACTCCGTGGACGCGGAATCGAGTCTAGAAGAGATTAGAAGCGAGAAATTCAAGGATGGAGGGGTGTAGATAGATCAATTTGATGAATACATCCAAGAATGTCTTACAAAATCGAAGAACACATCGTTTTATAGGCGAATTGGGCGTAACCGTCTGATGGATGCGTTTAATCTTCATCAATGGTCCATATTAAACGCATCAAGATGAACCGTTATGGTTAAATCTCAATCGTTGGATTGCGGATGGACGCTTCGATGAAGCCGTGCGTTTATGCGTTATTAAACGCATCAGATTGCGCTCGTTGGATTGCGATACAACGCTCCTGATGCGTTTCCGCGCGTGGAATCATGACCGCTATAATTCTCCTTTTAAGACACGTGCTTGATTGATGATCCAGTGGACTTTAAGTCCACGCGATCCACGCGCGATCTTCATCGCATCTCTGATCCAATGCTTCTTCGTCAGCCACGTCGCCTGCATTTTAAAATGTCGTATGAATTAGTCCCACACGGCTAAAATTAATGGAATAGGTTGGGTTTATAATACCTGAAAAATATGAGGGTTAGCTTAAATCCGAAATATCGGATGCTTATATGTACTATAACCCTATATAATACAAGTAAATATAAATAATGCCACGTGTCACCTCCGCGCCATGCAGGCGCTCGCGTGGGCCCGCGTGGCTCTGCCACGTGGCCTTGCGTGCCACGTCGCACCTACGTGGGACTCGCGCGAAAATCAACCCCCTTTTTAATCTTTTTTAAATTGTTTTTAATAGATTTAAATCAAAAACAAATTCAGAAAATTCTGGAAAAATCCCTAAAAATTAGAAAATTCATAACTTTCAAAATACAACTCCAAATTAATCCAGATTTTTTTCATTGGCTCTGAAATTCAATTATATATCATTGTAAAAAGTCAAATTATTTAAATAACAAGAGATTTAATTTTTATCTCAAAATACATTCATTTCTTTAAGATTTTAACTTTAGAAAATTAAATGAATGTTTATAAAAATGATTTCTCTCATTATTTAACTTTAAAAACCACTTATAATCTCAAGTAAAGATAGGATATAAAAAAATTTATCTTTAATTGATCATAATTAACCCTAAATTAAAGCATTTTGAGATTATAACTTAAAATTGCATGAAATGATAGAAATGCACTCAAAGTATGATAACATGCATACAAATGGAATATTTTATGCCTTAATTTGCATTAATAATCATGTTAAGATTGCATGTTATCACCCCCCTTAGTGATTCCAAGGCTAAAATTCATGAAGCTTAGGAGTCAAAACATTCTCCCAATGATCTTCTTCCTCCTAACTTGATAACAAAAGATATTATTACTCTCCTACCATGCATAAACTAACGATTTTGAAAATATTTCACACAAGCAAGATTCAAAGTCACACCCCTCGCTCACACAACTTACATTTAAAATGGGCTTGATTATGTCTCATTGGCATCTGGCTTTGAGAACTTTCTCATTGTTTATAATCAATGACATCACTTGACTACACCTCCACCACCTTTGACAAACCTTGCCTATGTTGCATGGGCACATACTGACTTCATCCAACTTGAATGCTTTTGAGCATTGAGACCTATATGTTTGAACCTCTTGTCTATGTCAACAGCTCATGAACTACGGGTTACCATGGATAACTTGTATGCTAATAATGCTAAAATCATGGAGTCCCTCTCTACATGCATGCAAGAGGATACCTATTTCTAAGTTCATTTTAGTGAACTACATGCAATGACAAAGGATTTGTTTATGTATGACTACCAATGGTACTCTCAAACTATATCATGAGGAGCTATGTGGTGCTTGTCTTAGTGGGTTCACTCTAGTTGCCTCTTAGGTATCAAGTCAAGTACTATCCAGATATAGTGTTTTGGTTTGATTTTATTTTCAGCTTGATGGATATTATGTGGCCTATAATCTTATCTCATTTATATTCATTGAAAATAAATATTATTCATCATAATTATTATGTGATATTTGTAGTAAAATCCATGAATTTATGTAATGATTAAGTGATTTATGATGAGGTGATAATACACTAATCACTAGTCTTTAAAAATATGTGCTAAACATTCTTATTAGAAGTATACTCGAGAAAGACAAAACTATATACTCATTTCTATGTCTCATTTATATTCATTGAAATGAAATATTATTCATCATAATTATCATGTGATATTTGTAATAAAGTCCATGAATGTATGTAATGATTAAGTGATTTATGATGAGGTCATAATGCATTAATCACTAGTCTTTAAAAATATGTGCTAAACATTCTTATTAGAAGTATACTCGAGAAAGACAAAACTATATAGTAAGAATTGTACTATCTAATCTCACTCATATGAGAAGTATTGATCATCATGTGGTCATCAGTGTGGAGACGCTAATAAAAAGTCGTTAATACATTCATTTTCTACTAATTTCAATGCTTAATTATAGCTAATATTATGCATGTTATCATATTTTTGTGAAATTTTATATTATTTGTGTCTTTTCACTTACATGCTCATTTTATGTATAATTGTGTTAATTTGGTGTATAAATTGCATTTAACCTATTTGAAGGTTCAATGATGTGAATAAATCATATTTTGCTAATTTATCATGTTTTCCAACCTTGAGTGAAGAAGAAAATGAACAAAGATGAGAAGAATATGAAGAACTTGGGTTAACTTTCTAAGTTGAACCAAGTTTATTAGAACTTGGGTTAACTTCTAATTTATTCTTTTTTGTACGTTTCAGGTGACATGAAAAGAAAGAGAACTTAATTTGGAGAAAATTGACAAAAAATTCATGCCAAAATGATTTGTTGATTATAAGATATGAATATTCAAAGTTAGGAATTTTTATAGATTTTTCTAACATTTTCCTGAATTTGTTTTGATTTCTAAAGGCATAGTAAAAAAATGTGAAGGTTATTGATGTGGCAATGCTGCCACGTGGCAGCACTCTAGTCAGCCACATGGTGGTCACAAAAGCAACTGCACACATGACACTAGTGCATTGTGCCAATGCATAGCAAGTTGTGACCACCCTAGTTGCTAGAAAATCCATGTGGCTCTACTGTGTCACGCTCACATGGCACCATCCAAGAGCTGAATATAGAGAGTTATTTTATTGCATATATGCGTCAAAAGGCCCATTTCAATCCTATTATATAGTTTATGACTATACCTATCTCATTTTTTTCAAGGGCATGCAAAGATGTAAGAGCTCTATAATTCATTGGGCCAATTAGAGACGTTGGATATGGTGGATCTGGGAGCATGCAAGAAGCGGTGATGCATGACAAGCTATGATTTGCCATTGCCAGCTACTTTTCATTGGTCAAATCAATGCTAGGCATATGGCACAATTCCTAGAACTATTAATGGTGGAGTCAAAGTTCAAATTATGGATATTAAATCATGCTTTGTTCTCTCTTTCTCTTCACTAGATTGAAGCAGAGAGCAAAATCCTAGAGCTCTTGTCTTTGATGAAAGTGCACATTAAACAGTTGACATACCTTTTGCCCATTTAGAGGTGAGTTGATCTCCCTCTCTTACTCTCTCTCCTTTCCCTAATAGGAGGCGAGTGGCCAAATTCTAGCCATTGTGCCCCTTTAAAGGAAAGATTGAATGACAAGAAATGCTCGTGATTTCCTGAACTCTATTCTTTTTTTAGTTTTATCATCATTTCCCCCTAATCTCTTTATTTTTCAGCCCTTGCTGTGATCAATTGATCCTCAACTCTTTGGATGTTGTCTTATGGAAAAAACCCTTTAAGTAGCACCAAATAGACCCCAAGTGCATTGAATTTTGTGAACTTCAGAGCTTCATTTGAGCATTTAATCAACTAAAGCGTAGATTCATCATGAATAGGATCACTTGCTTGACATCTCTACTAGAATCATGCCATCTAGCAGTGCCTTGTAACATGCCTAGTGGTGCCTACCCCTACCTAACACCACCCTCTCTAGCGGTGCCTTGTGATAACATGCAACTATCCTTGTAATTACTTGAATATTAATTTAAATTAAGGCATAAAATATTCCAATCCTATGCATATTATCATATTTTGAGTGCATATTCATCATTCTATGCAATTTAAATTATAAATGTCAACATGCATTATTTAAGGGTTAATCATGCATAATCAAAGTTAAAGTTTTAAAAGTAGATTATTCCCATTTATATTTGAGATCATAATTGAATTTTAAATACAAATAATAAGATACAATATTTTTAGATACACTCATTTATTTTTCTAGTTTTATTTTCAAAATAAAAGGAGTATATTTTTGAGTTAGAAATTTATTCACTTATTATTTATTAAATTAAAATGCATAGAATGAAACAAAATTTAATTTGTTTCATTAGTTAGTATATTTTTTAGTATATTAAAAATTTCTTTTGATTTGTGATCAAACAAAAGAAAAAATATTGAAAAGGAGTTATGTTTTGAAACTTATAAATTTTCTAATTTTTAGGGATTTTTTTGGGGAATTTTTTAGAAATTTTTCTGAATTTATTTTGATTAAAAATATCAAAATTTGGTTTTTAAGAGTGTGCTAATGTGGCTGATGACGTGACATGCGTGCTTACATGTCCTCGCCTGAAGAAATATGTGTGTTCCATGTGCCACAGACATGGTGCGTGATTAGCACGACATTAGTGATTAAGTGCCCTTAATGTGCTTGAGCTAATAGAATATTCCCCATATCTATTTATCTACAAAATCTTTCTTAATTTTTGAAATGTGGGACTATTTTTTTTGTAGGTGACGTGGTGCACTCAAGAGCGTTCGATCAGTGCGAAGAGGTAAGAATTAATCTTAGCCCTTCACTTTCACCTAAGTGAAGAGGAGTGTGGTGCACTTTGATTCATTGATGATTCACTTTATAAATGCACCCAATGGACTCCTGTGGACACATGTCAACATTTCAAGTGTTTGATGAAGAACAAACGATAATTGTTACAAGACGATTCATGTACACACGATTACTATGCAAAATCTAGATGCTTTGATGAAGATCTGATGGCCATGAATTAAAGATACCGACTTGTCTCCCCTCATTCAACCTCAGCCGTTAATTGAAGATGAAGAGATGATCGAATGGCTACGCCCAAATTTAGCTTTATTTCAACTCTCTCTTTGACGGTGTATGCATTATTAGATTTTTGATTGATTGAACCTCTTGGACATCATAATCCTTAAATCTCTTATTTTCTTCATCTTCTAGACTCATTTTCTCCTCCATGGAGTGCTTGAAATCAAGATTTCATCATGTGAGAAGGAAGACATTGTTGCTTGAACTTGGAATTTTTCTTTTTCAAGATGTGGAATGCAAAGCCTTGATATGATAATTCATTAGATCATTTTGAGCGCAATTTTGGGTTAGATTTCTTCCTAATATTTTTCCTATAACATTAATTTTTAAATTTGATGCATATATTAGTTTAATTTTATGTAATTTGAGAATTTTCTCTCCCTTCACGATTGATTTTTCTATCCTTATTTCGCTCTTTGATTTCTCCATAGATACTAATCCAAATATAGTGATTTTTGATTTTGTGGATTTTCTTGGAGTCTTTTTCTCAAAATATTAGTTTTGGTAATTTCTCACTATAATTCATCATTCAATTTGATCAAATTTTGAATACATCTAAATTTTTTACCTAATTCTATGTGGATTCGACCCTTACTCATCATTATCCTAATTAATTTACAATTAAATCATAATTTCAGTAAGTTTGGAATATTTTAACGCATGGACGTGTGTTTTTCATGACCAGATGATCTCGTCTTATCACCTTGCTTAGGCAGTGCCTAGCCCCCAATGCCTCGTTCAAGAGGCATGTTGCATGACATTAATGTCTAGCGACATCTTTCCAATGGTCGTCATACCTGGTGTGTGACGAGACGAGACCGCGAGGTCATCGATTTCACACGGTCTCGTGTCAAAAATAAAACCTAACTTACCAATTTTGGGAATTTATCACAAATTGAGGGGTATAATGGTAAATAAGGGTCGAATCCACATGGAATTAAGGATTTTCTTGACGTAATCTTCGAATTTGATCAAATCGGACGAGAAATTGATGGTAGAAATTGGGGAAAATAGTATTTCATGAAAGAAGACTTCAAATCGATTCCACGGAATCAAGAATCATCAAATTTGGACTTGATTTCGCGGAGAAATCAAAATTTGAAGTGGAGAGAAAATTTTCGGGGTGAAAATCACGATTTTAGATGAAATTTTATGAAATTGAAATCTAAATCCTAATCTAAACAGCAATTAAACATTATAGGAAGATAATCTAGGAAAAACCACTTCTACTAAACTCAATTAGCGATCGAAATGAGGCGATTGAACTGATTAATCGCCGAAAACGTGGAGAACGCGAACGTGAGCTTCAAGCTGCGATTTCTCCCTCGATTCTCCACCAAATCTTGACTTCAACCCCTCTGTGGACGCGGAAATGAAAGAGGAAGAGGATGGAATCAAGAGAAATGAGAAGAATGGTGTCTAGAGAGCTCAATTGGATTGAAATTCAACTCGGATGCTTTAGAATCGTGAAGAACATCTCTTTATATAGGGCTTTTGATTGTAACCGTTCAATCGAAATGATCGACAGTTACGATGAAACGGTCCATTGTGGACCGTTTCGAATATGTCGTATCCATCGGATCATCGATGGATGGTCCAGATGCTCCGTTTGATTTGCGTTTAAAAATGCACGCCATCTCGCTCCTTGCATCGCGATCCAACGGCTGAGATGCGATCCGCGCCGATAATCGCAGCCGTTATAACTGACGAGACGAGACCGCGAGGTCATCGATTTCACGCGGTATCGCGTCAAAAATAATTCCAAACTTACTAATTTTAAGAAATTCACTCGAATTGAGGGGTATAATGGTAAATATGGGTCGAATCCACAGGGAATTAAGGAATTTCTTGATGTAATCTTCAAATTTGATCAAATCGGACAAGAAATTGATGGTAAAAATTGGGGAAAATGGTATTTTAAGAAAGTAGACTTCAAATCGATTCCACGGAATCAAAAATCGTCAAATTTGGACTTGATTTCGCGGAGAAATCAAGATTTGAAGTGGAGAGAAATTTCCGGCGATCGAAATCGCGATTTTGAGTGAAATTTTATGAAATTGAAAGCTAAATCCTAATCTAAATGATAATTAAACACAATAGGAGGGTAAATTAGGAAAAACCGCTTCCACTAACTCCAATTAGCGACCAAAATGAGGTGATTAAACCGATTAATCACCAAGAAAACGAAGAACGCGAAGAGGATGTTCAAGCTGCGATTTCCTCCGATTTACGCCGCCAAATCTCGATTCCACAGGCTCCGTGGGTGCGGAAATGGGTGTAGAACACGATGGAAATGAGAGATTCGAGAAGATTGGTGTCTAAACAGATCAATTTGGATTGATTTCAACTCGGATGCTTACAAACGTGAAGAACGAGTCTTTTTATAGGGCGTAATTTCGTAACCGTCCGATCAAAACGATCGACGATTACGATGAAACGGTCCATCGTGGACCATTTCGATTAAGTCGTGACCGTCGGATCGTGATGGACGGTCACGATTTAATCTGTAGGTGAGCGTTATAAAAACGCCTCAAATATCGCCCCTTAGATCGCGATCCAACGGCTGAGATGCGATCCGCGCCGATCAATCTCAGCCGTTATAACGCTCCTTAATTTGACACGTGCTCTGATCGCGATCCGGTGGTCCACGACGCATGTGATCGACGCGCGTCGATCGATCGCCCGCCAGATCTGACGTTCCTCAATGCGCCACGTCACCTGCACTTATAAAACACCGTGTGGATTAGTCCCACACGGGAAATATTAAAAGCTTTCGTCGGGTTTATAATACCCGACGAATAAGAGGAATCGATTACCCCTTCCCATATAGGCAAGGCTGAAGAACTTTATACTATATATAGTAATAGTATATATATATATTAAATATATACGCCGCGTGGGCCCGCGTGGCGCTGCCACGTGGCCCGGAGTGCCACGTCGCATCCACGTGGCCCCGCGCGGATATAAACCGCTTTTTGCTTTATTTTTAATTATTTTAACGTTTTAAATCGAAAATTAAATTGGAAAAATCCAGAAAAAGTCCCTAAAAATTGTAAAAATCATAACTTTCAAAATACAACTCCAAATTAATCCAAATTTCTTTCATTTGATCTGAATTTTAATTATCTATTATTCTAAGAAGTCAAATTTAATAAATAACAAGAGTTTAAATTATTATTACAAAAATACATTCATTTATTAAGATTTTAAACTTTAGAAAATGAAATAAATGTTTATCAAAAATGATTTCTCCTGTTATTTTAATTTAAAAACACTTATAATCTCAAGAAAAAGATGGGTTATCAAATTATTAAATTTTAATTTAGCAAAATTAACCCTAATTTAAAGTATTTTGAGATTATGATGACTTTTTCATATAATAATAGAAAAATACATATAAGTACGATAACAATAGAGAGCTGACCAAGTCAACCCTCACATGTCACCTAGTCACCTCTTTAACATCCCTTTGGTGCATGCATTCCTCAAACACCATTCAAAACCTAACCTTCACACTCACTCCTCCACATGTTATGGATGATCTTCCTAGAGATTGCTTGGTCACCTCTTCTATTTATCCTATGACAAGTGTATTACTCCTTTTCTCTTATCAATCTACTATAGAAGGCTTTACCTATACACACGGTATCAAAACCATGGAATCATTCCTTGACCTAACTATGTTGCTATCATCGCCCTTGGATTTCCACTGCCTTGTTGTTCTACTGCCACTATTGACTTTCTTTCTTGGTGTGGCCATCGTGCACTTTTGCCTTTGTCATATTTTTCTCCGCCACTGCCCCCATTGTCACATTTTCGCCTTATTGTTTTGCCACTACCGCCATCATGTCACTCTTGCTTTGTTGTTTTGCTACTATTGCCATCAAGTCGCCCCCACTCTTCTATTCTTCATCTAACACCATTGAGGCCCCTCCACCCTTGCATCCTGCTATCATTATCTTGATAATGGCACAAGTCTACTACCCAACCATCACCAATGGTCTCCCAACTATTCTCGTTGTGATTGGTGGCCATTGGAGCCCAGACCACCCCTTGAAATTGCCTTACAAGTGGTTTCCTCCCCTCGCCATTGCCACCCCTACTTCTGGGTGCGGCGGCTTCAATATCCGCCCTTGCTCGTCGGCATGGCAATATTTCTTGTGGTCCTCGCTCATGGGTGCAACAACAATGATCATCACCCTTGCTCGTGGACGGAACAATGTTGGTTGTGACTGCTACTCTTTGGCATGGTGGCAAAGAGTCTCAACCCTCCTTTTGGGATGTGACATGGTCGTTGCGTACCCCTCTTCTAGGTGTAACAGTGGCCAATCATATGCCTCTGTGACCTCATGAAGGCTACCATCACAAGTCTACTTTAGTATCTGATGGCATGGTAAGATAGATGTATAATTTCTTATTATTATTTTATTTGGATTAGAAAATAGTTGTATTTTAAAATATTTTTGAATTTATTTTGAATATATTTAAGTGAAAATTAACCAAATTAGGGCTCATTTTGTGAAGCTAATTGACAAAGCAGGTAGACATAGTGACACATGGCAACGCTTGAGGGTGCGATGGGTGGCGAAAGTGGCACTTGCATGGGGATGATTAAGGGGAGTATTAGTTTTAGAATAATGTGCCCTAATGGGCCAAATTAACTGCCCCCTAGACCAGTTAAACATATAGTTAACTTTTGTCTATCATTTTTATTAAGAGATAGAAGAACACATTAGAAATTAAAGAAGATCTAAGGGTGTTATTGTAAACTACCTAAGATGACCGTTTTAGGAAAGTACCATTATATAGTGTACACTCAAGGGAAATATTGCATCCCCAAAATTACCTCTCCAATGTAACAAGCCCTATATATAGGGCTAGGTAATGATCAATTAAGATAACTTTTGTTTTTCCTAAATACATTTCTCTTGTAATCTCTCTTGATGCTTTATATCATGATATCAGAGCTTGTGATCATCAATAGCAAGTTCTAAGAGCTCACAACAGAAATCATGTAGGAGATTCTTGAAGCCTTTGGTATGTGCCTGGTGACATCCCGATTTACTTCTCTTTTGGAACATTGCATCATCAGCCAACCTACAAAAACCTTAGGTCCTAATCTACAGTTATGCACTTAGGAAAGTCCACTCATCTTTCCTATGATCCAGTTTGCTATTTTGTGACACATGCATGCACTAGTATTGGCCCTAGATCATAAATATTAGTGAAATTTGCTCTTATCATTGCCTCCTGGTTTGCCTATCTATTGGAGGTGCAAGCAGATAGGGGTAGATAAAGCTTTTCTTCAATGATCATATCCCATTCTCTAAATCTGTTGGAGGTTATGAAGAAAATGAAAAAAAAATCAAAGAAAGCCTTGATTTGCTTGTCTGACTAAATTTCAGTTCTTGAACTACTTGCAAGCAAGGATTGGGATACTACCAAATAACCTGTAGTAGATTTTGACCTTTGATATTTTTTTATAGTGTGTGTCACTTTATTTCCACATTTTTTTCACTCCACAACTATGTTGAAGGGAGAAGGTTCCTATTCTACTACATAGTCTAATGACTAGCAACCAAATATTGCACTTGCTCCTTTGGTACCTTGATAACATGCATTTATAACTTGAATTCTTACCCTAATTAACTCATATTCATGCTTATTTTATGTGAATATGATGCATGTTATCATACTTTTTAGGAATTTTCTCCATTGACATGTCATTTCACTAAAGTTGATATTTATGCATAAATTAGGAATAATTTCATGCTTAATAGATGATTAATCTTTTGTTTAAATTAATAGAAGTTAATCTCTAGTGTGTGTCCGGGTGGCCCGCACGGCACGCAGGAGGCGCGACCAAGTGGCAGGGAGGCCACGCGGGCACGTGGGCGCCCGTGTGGGGGCGCCACGTGTAGATTTCGGTAATAGAGGAGATAGAGACAATTAATAGGGGAATTCACTCCCCTATTTATATGCGTCATTTCCCTTTCTTTTCTCCGTGTGGGACTATGTTCCCACACGGCCTTACCTTTTGCAGGTGACGTGGCGGCACAACAGGCGTCGGATATGGTTGACCCCGATCGCGCGGCGTCGATCGCGTGGACTCGAGTCCACGCGATCAGTGATTTAAGCACGTGCGCTATTTTTGGGTTAAGTGACGATGATTAAACGTCACAGATGCTGACACGTGGAAGCTGCTGGAGCGTTGGATTCTCATCAAATGGACGCCGATGGTGGCAAAGCCTGATCGCGCGATCGGACCGCCCACCTTACCTGATCAGATCTGACGGCAGTGATCAGCTGTGGCTCACGATCGCGATCGAACCGTCCCCTCACCTGCAGTGCTATCGGACGGCTATGAAGACACGTGGAAGAACTCCACGATCGCGGTCCGATCAAACCTCGATCGCGACGCGATCGAGCCGCGATCGTGGAACTGAAGTTGCGGAACCGTCTCCACTCGATCAAGACGACGACCGACGGAGATCTAGGGTCACGATTAACCCACAATCGTGACCCGATCATGACACGATCGTGGTCTGATCGTGGCGGAAATCGGGGTCTCTTTGAGGCTAATTTGAAGCCAAATCCAAACTGATTTTTCGTGGAATTGAAGCCACGATGCCACGCCCAAGGAATCGTTCCCACGACGCCCACGACCGCTTCAATTGGCCACGATCTTCGTGTCAATTTCCCTCTTTAAAAGCATGTATTTCCCTTCTTTGTTCTTCAACTTTTGATCGATTCGTGAAGGAATTAAGCAAATTTCGGGGAAGATCTCTAGTTCATCGTGATCCCCCCGCGTTTAGACTCGATTGCGAAGCAATTGGAGTGGGATTGATCGCGAATTTCTCTATGATTTCATCGAATTTTCCCCTTGAATTCCGAACGTCCGCGAGGGAGAATCCGAGCAAATTCGCTTCAATCCACGAGAATTGAAGCCCCATTCTTGCGGCAATCGGGTTAGTAGTGAGATTCGATCGATTATCAGGAAGTAATTTGAGTTTTTATTAGATTTAGAAGTTTAATTTTGCAAATTAGTTCATAGTGTTCTTCATTTTCCCTAAATTTTAGTCCGAAAAGACGCTGATTTTGAAAATAGGATATCTCTTTGATTATAATTTCAAATCACTTGATTTTGGTTTCATTGGATTCCTCTTTTCATCAGCTTTCCGTGGATAACAAATTCATCAAATTTCGAGTTCATTTGACCCTCCAATTTGACGTTTGACCAATGACTGTTCATCTTTCATCAGAAGTCAAACGTTGACTTTCGGGGTCAATTACTTTTGATTTAAAAATCAGAATTTGATAATTTTGGTCTTTTTGGATTCCTCTAGTTCTTAGCTTTCCATTAACATATAAATTGCAAGATTTGGATTTCATTTGGCCATTCAATTTGAAGATTTCCTCTGAGGTGTTAATTTCGGGGATTTTCTGATAGTTGATTTTCAATAATTCATAATAAATCCATTTCTTATCCAAAAATCACGAAATATATATCAATAAAGTCAATTTGCTCTCTAGTTTCCAAATATCTAATTTTTGTAATTTTCTGACTTTGTTTGATTCTCTGATTTTGCAGAACACCTACTAATGGTCAAAGTCAATGCTTTGACTTTAACTTTTGACTTTTCTCTTACAAATCCGAGATTTCAATTCTTAAAACTTCTTATCTAGCTTATTTATATCATTTCTATTCCTTAAATCTTATTTTCTCTTATTTAAAACTCCTTTTAAACTTAAGTTTGACCAAGTCAACTCTGGGATTAAAGTCAACCCTGCTCTCTGTGGATCGACCGGATACTTACCCAATACTTGATTATTATATCTTGTCTTTGTGAGTTCGGTTTTATAAATTTTGTTTGACCATCGTCTTTGTGTTTTAACGACGCGCGAAAACGATACGTCATACCGCACGGTACTATGACCCTCATGCACCTTCCTCCAATGGCGCTAAGAAATATATTCATCAATAGAAATCTTTATCAATGGTGTTGCTTCATAGACATCCATCTAACAAAGGCATGTCTGAAACTGGGAGAACCAAATTTTTCTAGATGTATCAATGAGGAAGATATTTGATACATTTGGTTGATGGACTCTATGCAACCAATCCTAACTAATTGATTCGTGGACTACACTTCGGTGAAGGATATCTAGGAAGTGATGATTGACTTTACTCTCAAAAGGATGATGAATCATGGACATCGAATCAAAATAGAAGGGAAATGGAAATGTTAGAAGAGCACTGTATTGTGATAGAGTATTCAAATGAGTTTTCAAAGGTATGAAATGAAATTGATTATTGTAGATCATTACCAACAGAACCAACAACTAGAGAGTATATTCTCAAAGGAAGACATTACCATTTTTTGACTAGATTATGGCCTGACTTTGAAAACATGCAAAGTATGTTATTCAGTCGAGAAACACAATTATCTTTTGTGGAAGTGGTAGTTCATGCTATGAAAGAAGAGGGTCAGCTTAATGCATTGGGTTTGTTGACACAAGTAGATAATCAAACCTTTGCCTGCGAAAGCTAATATCAGTCCATCTCCAATAAATCACCATCTAACAACTATAAAAGTACTCGCAAACAAATCAATTCCAGGTCATCAGTATGGGAATCCCAAAGAATCTTTCCAAAAAAAAAAGGGACGCTAAAGATTCTCTTTGATGTGATTTATGTTGAAAACACAAAAATACCAAAGAGACTTGCTGGAAAATCCATGGAAGGCCAACTACTTTGAGCCAAAGCCATGTCATGACCCAACTTCACCTAGGAGAAAACTATCTATTTCTTAGCCATCAGCCCCCTCCAGTGTTTTGTGGGTGTGAAGATTGAGCTTGAGCAACTAAAAGAGGAACTTAAAAAAATTGGAAGCTGACATTTCAACCTCATCTTCAATAATTGGGTCAACATTAGTTGCTAATTCAATTTAGTTCTCAATCCTCAATAAAATTTAATCTCATAATATTCCTCAAGAACCTAAGTTGACATGGATCTTAGATTCAAGAGACAAAGAAATTTTATTTAATAGATGTGGACTCGCATCAAAACAATTACCAAATACACCAATTTTGAGAAATAATCACGAATTATATAGTATAGAGGTGAATAAGGGTTGAATCCACAGAGAATTAAGGTATTTTTGAGAAACTCTTCGAAATTCGATCAAATGAGACAATGAATTGAGGTGAGAAATTAGGGATTTTGATATTTTTAGAAAGATAACTCAAAGACAAATCCAAGAAATCAAGATTCGTGGAGAAGTCAACGAGCAAAAAATAGATAGAAAATCAGAATGCGAAGAGAGAAAAACATAAATTAAATCTAAAAATTTGACTAATCTACGATTCAAAATTGAAATCTAGTGTTATAGGAAGAGAGATTAGGAGGAAAACATGAATTCTAACATGAGATAGCGCTCAAATTGATTCAATTGCTCGCTGGATCAAAGGTTTTTCATTGCGCGAATTCGAAGACGATCGTCGGCATTCAAGAAGCAATTTCTCCATATTCTCTCAATGAAATCTCACTTTCAAACAATCCTTGGATGCGAAAATTGATCTAGAAGATGAAGAAAGCAAGGAATTCAAGGATTGAGATGTCTAATAGTTTGATTACTCGAAACACCCAAGAATGCTTAACATCGTCGAAGAACATGTTTATTTATAGGGAGATTTGGGCGTAACTGTCGGATCGAATATTTAATCTTCGATCCACGGCTTTAATGAAATGATTAGATGCAAATCATTACATTTAAATCGGGTCCGTTGGATCGAAGATGAACCGCTGAGATTTCGCCATGTCATGCATGAAGAAGAAACACATGAAACACTTGTTGTTTGATCTTCATCTGACGTTCTAGATGCGTCCTCGTGTCCACAAGGTCCACCGAATGGTTTTAGTCTCAGCCGTTATAACTCCTTAGATAAATGGCTGAGATTAAATGGTTTTCAAATGATTCGTTAATGAATCAGAGTGCGTCGCGTAGCCCCTGACTTTAGTGACGATTGACAATCGTGATTAAATCGCTCGATCGGACGCTCTACATATGGCCACATCACCTATGCATAAAAACAAAAGAAAATAGTCCCACACGATGGAAATTATTTAAATCTGATGGGTATATAAGTAATGTGCGACTAATGAGATAGCAAAAATCCTAAAAAGGGTGTTTATTCTCATCAATCACACACACACGCACACATGCACGCGCGCACATGTACATTGTGTAACACGTGGCCTTCTCATATGCCGCCATGTGGCGCAGTAATTTTTGTCCACGCCACATCATCTGCCACGTCAGCACGTGATAAAATATATTTTTTACTCACTTTAATTCAAAATAAATCGAATTAAAATCATAAAATCAAAATTCTAAAAAATCCTAAAAATTAGAAAATTATATCTTTAAAAATATAACTTCAAATTAATCTAAATTTATTCTGTTGGATCAGAATTAAATTATTTATCATTCTAAAAAGTCAAATTCAATAAATAACAAGAGAATAAATTTATATTTCAGAAATACACTCATTTCTCTTATAAAATAAAATTTAGGAAAATAAATGAGTGTATAAAGAGTATTTTCTCTTATTATATAAAATTAAAACCTAATTATAATGTCAAATAAATAATATAAATAATCTAATCTTTAAATATTTCTCTTAACCATCATAATTATCCCTAAATTAGTGCACTTTGAGATTTTAAGTTAATTTTCATAGAATGATAGATATATACTAAAAAAAATATGATAACATGCATAAGAGTGGAATATTTTATGCCTTAATTTGCATTAATAATCATATATTTTCATGTATAATTTGCATGTTATCAGGGTGCCATAGGTCATATGACTTTGATGGCAAGTTTTTTCACTTCTAATACTTCGTGTGAAACCAATAAGAAGGTATAAATAGCATATGACACTCTCTTCATTGTAACTTGTACAGAGACCATAAATCTAGCACCCATTACTTTACATTCCTAAACTTCACATTCCTATAATACCCTTGCTAATCCATACAAGATCAAATTTGATGGAATTAATGCCTTTATATATGATAAGGTGCAAGAGTCGTAGACTGAACTTGCTAGAGTCCAAGAAGGGCTATACTAGCTACCAGCAAAAGAGAAAAACATGCAAGATACATAGAAAATTGACAACATGGATGCAACTATCATATCAAGGGGGATCACAATTGAGGAAAAGGCATGGCTTTTCCTCCATAGACTAGAACATCCCTCTTTTCCAACCTTAAGACTTATGTTTCTTAAAACTTTTAAGGGTATTATGTTGAAAATCTTGTGTGTGAAGTTTGTGAAAGAGCAAAACACAGTAAGGAATCATATCGCATTGAGTCATCTATACATAAGGATGCCCCATTTAATTTAATGGGTTGCGATGTATGGGGGCCTACACCCTCATCACAGATCAATGAATTTTCAGTGGTTTCAATATGTTCAGTTGAAACATATTAAAGACCCTCTCAATAGGTTTAATTGGATATTCTTACTCAAAAGCAAATCAGAAGTAGCTAAAAAATTAAAAACTCTCTCTCAAATGATTGAACAATAGTTTGAGAAAAAGGTTTAATTTGGAAAAAAAATGCAAAAGATAATTGAAATCAACAATTACAATCCTACTGTTTAGAATGAGGAATAATGCATGAAACTTCGTGTGCTTATACCCCTCGACATAATGGGGGTAGTAGAACGAAGGACAGAGAGAGTTCAGGGAAAAGGACGAGCTCTTTTAATTAAAATGCCAAGCTCCCATATTTCTATGGGATGAAGCTATGCTTACAACCACTTACCTTATTAATCAACAACAACTAAGGTTCTACAAGGAAAATCACCTATTTAGGTTCTTTCTTCAAAATGTTCCCTCAATAAGACTTAATAGGACCTATTTAGGTTCTATTCACATCCAAAGGTCTTTGGATGTGAATGTTATGTTCACTAAACATTCAATAAATTAATTATCCTCTAAGATGTGTGTTTGTGGGATATTTGAATACCCAAAAGGATATAAATGATATTACCTAATTGAAAGAAAAATAATCACTTCTAGAAATTTGACATTTGGTAAAAAAATAAGTTTTTCTAACAAGGAACAAGTCTTGATCAAAATAATGAGGTCAATTACAAAAAGTGTGAGATTGGTTCATTAGATTAATCTAAAGAACCAATCAGATCGATAGACTTGGATAGATTACTGACGAATCAAGACCACAAGGTCATTGAAAACACATGGTCAAGAGTCAAAACAATTACTAAACTCACCAATTTTATGAAATTAATACGAATTGAATAGTATAGTGGTGAATACGGGTCGAATCCACGGAGAAATAAGGGAATTTTGAGAGATCTTTTGAAATTCGATCAAATCGAACGATGAATTGAGGTGAGAAATAGGGATTTTGATATTTTAGAAGGTAACTCAAAATTGAATCCGTGTAATCAAAAATCTCAGAATTTGGATCAAGATTCGCAGAGAAATCGATGAGCGAATTAGAGAGAAATTTCTAAAATTAAAAATGAAATTAACTAAATCTACGATCCTAAATTATAATTTAATGATACAAGATGAAAGATTAGGAGAAAAAATATAATCTAACCGAGATAGCGATCAAAATGATCCAATTAATCGCCGGATTCAAGGCTTTTCATTCCGCGATTTCAAAGACGATCATCGGCGTTCAAGAGGCAAATTATCCCTATTCTATCAACGAAATTTCACTTCCAACCAGTCCGTCGACGTGGAAATTGATGGATATTATGTGGCCTACAAGTCAATCACACTTTGATCTTTCGTTTATATTCATTGAAATGAACTTTTGTTCATTTTCATTCTCATATGATGTTTGCAATGAAGTCCATGAACATATGCAATGATCAAGTGAATTATGATGAGATCATAATACAGTGATTGCTGGTCTTTAAACATATATTCTAAATATTCCTATTCGTAGGATATTTGAGAAGGACATCGAATTATCCGAAAAGAATAGCACTATCTGATCTGACTCATATGACGAGTATGGCTGATTCTGTGGCCATAGGTGTTGAGACACCAAGGATAGATTGTTGGTGCTCTTTGGAGAAAGAGTTCACTAAATTGATCCGTATGAATTCCTGAATGGTACGATGTCAAATTTTTAATCAGGTTGATTCATTTAAGGGTTGTGCACGTGGTCCTTTGACTTGAGACACCAAAACCATCTTGTGGACGGATGATCATGTTTTGACTATAACTTATGGATCCCTAGCCACTAGATCTCTAAAACGTCATAGATTGGATACGACATGAAGTCCTCAAAGGTGATTGAGTGGTTAAGATGGGATCATCCGCCCTCGGTATATGAGGAGATGGACTCAAGGAATGAGATGTGGTTAAATCCTTGGCCAAGGTAGTGGAAATATTAGAGAAGTTGTTCTCAATGATTTCCTACTCGCATCAGTACTAAATTGAGTGACCGATTAGGGTTTGACAATTAACCATACCCTAACTCATTCATGAGTCTCGTGTGGATGAAGGATTATACGTACACGGTAACAAATGACGATAAGGTTCCATGAAAGAGTTCTAATATACTCCATATCTCCTAGAGCAAGTGGTGTAGCTTGGCACCCACCGGGCTGGCGACTTAACCTGTCGATTGGGTTAAATCGATCCTTAGTCAATTAATCTATATGTTGATATAGTTAATTGATAAGGAAGACAAATAAGTGTTATTGGGTAGATGGAGTCATTAACTAGTGAGATATATGGACCTAGAGGGTCACACACATAAAGTCAATGGACGTCGATGGATATAGACATAATAATAAGGGTTTTTGTGAAAATTTCACATTCCTAAAGTCTATAAATAGGGGGAGAACGACCATAATAGTGGTGCCTATGCAAGCCTAGTGGAACTTCTCCTCTCTCTTCTCTTCCTCTCGTAGTGACGAGTGCTCAAGAGGAGATCCAATTTTCTAGAGATTGTGTGGATACCACTATATGCCGAACGCTTGAACAGTTGAATAACTCTTTCAAAAGATCTATGTATGTATTTTATTCTATACTAGATGATAAGATCACTTAGAATGGATATGAGATCATCTATTCTTGGTGCTTCAAATTTGTTGAATGTTTTGATTCAACATCTTCGGTTGCAAATGATTGTTTTGGTCGAAAACTTGGAGAGCTTGTCGAGCCTTAGATCCTAGCAGAAATGAGTCTAGAACTGATTGGAAACGAGAGATTCATGGCAGTATTTAGACAGTTTGATTATTCGAAAACATCCAAGAATGCATTACAATGTTGAATAACATCTCAATTTATAGCAAATTTGGGCGTAACCATCAGATGAAACGCTTGATCTTCAATCAACGGCTCTAATGAAACTCATGAGTGCGAATCATTATGGCTAAGTCGTGGTCGTTAGATCGCAGATGAACCGTCGAGATGTCGCCACATCGCGTGCGTTATAAGTAATGCATCAAATGCCATCTGTTGGATCTTGATCTGACGCTTCTGGTATGTTTTTGTCGGTTCTTAATCTCAGCTGGTATAACTCACATCGACGGCTGAGATTAAATCATTTTAAAAATGATTCACCGATGAAAAAGATTGCACCACGTGCCCCCGCCTTAAGTGACGATCGACGATCGAGATTAATTGCGCAATCGGACACTCCAGATTTTGCCACATCACTTGCGTGATTATAAAATTGATTTCAAATTAAATAAATCGATTTTAAATTTAGAAAAATTAAAAAAATCCAAAAAATCCCTAAAAATTAGAAAATTCATAACTTTCAAAATATAACTCTAAATTAATCCAAATTTGTTTCATTGGATCAGAAATTAAATTATCTATTATTATAAAAAGTCAAATTATTTACATAACCAGAGTATAAATTCACTCATTTCTCTTAAAAATTAAAACTTAGAAAAATAAATGAGTATATAAAAAAGTATTTTCTCTTATTATTTAGTATTAAAACACATAACCTCAAATATAGATGGGAATAATCTAGTTTAAAAATATATTCTTAAAAATGCAGAATTATCTATAAAATACTGCATTTTAAAATTATAACTTAAATTTGCATGAATGATAGATATGCACTCAAAGTATGATAATACGCATTAAAATTGAATGTTTTATGCCTTAATTTATATTAATAATCATGTAATTATATGTTAAGATTGCATGTTATCAATTACCCCTTATAATTATGTATATGTTAGGAAGTGAAAATCCCAAAATGACTACCAACATTAGTCAAAAGAGCTGGCACCCATATGATGGATATTATCAGGCCTATAAGCCAATCACACTTTCATGTATCTTGTTTATGTTCATTGAAATCAAATTTATTCATTGTCATTCTTGTGTGATGTTTGCAATGAAGTCCATGAGCATGTGTAATGACTATGTGAATTATGATGAGATCATAATATAGTGATCACTAGTCTTTAAACATATGTTCTAAACATTCCTATTCGTGGGATATTCGAGAAGGACATTGAATTATCCGGAGAGAAAGCACTATCTAATCCATCTCATATGATGAGTGTGACTGATTCTATTGCCATCGGGATGGAGACACTAAGGATAAATAGTGGGTGCTCTTTGGAAAAAGAGTTCACTGAATTGATCCGTATGAATCCCTGAATGGTATTATACCTAACTTTCAATCAGGTTGATTCATGTCATGGTTGTTTATGTGATCATTTGACTTGAGACACCAAAGACATCTTATGAATGGATGATCGTGTTTTGATAATGACTGACGAATCCCTAGCCACGGGATATCTAAAACGTCATATATTGGATACGTCATGAAGCCCACGAAGATGATTGTGTGATCAAGATGGGATCATCCACCCTCGATATTTGAGGATATTGACTCAAAGGAATGAGATGCGATGAAATCCTTGGCCAAGGTAGTAGAAATATCGGAGAAGGGGTTCCCGATGATTTCTACACGCATCAGTACTAACTTGAGTGACCGATTAGGGTTTGACAGTTGACCATACCCTAAGTCATTCATGAGTCTAATGTGGATGAAAGATTATACATACATGGTAATCGATGACAGGAAGGTTCCATAAGTGAGTTCTTACATACTCTATATCTCCTAGTGTTCGTGGTGTAGCTTGGCACCCAACGGGCTGACAACTCAACCTATCGAGTGGGTTAAATCGATTCTTGATTAATTAATCTATATGTGAATGTGGATAATTAATTAAGTTTGACCAATAAGGTGTTATTTGGTCTATAGAGTTATTAACTAGTGAGATATATGGACCTAGAAGGTCACACACATAAGGTTTATGGATGTTGGTAGATATAGACATAATTATGAGAGTTTTTATGAAAAAAAACCCATACCAAATGTCTATAAATAGGGGGAGAACGACCACAACTCAAGGTGCCCATGCAAGCCTTGTGAGAATTCTCTCCTTTCTTCTCTTTCTCTCTTGGTGAAGAGCTTTGAAGAGGAGATCCAACCATCCGGAGACCATGTGGATACCGCTAGAGGCTAGACACTTGAATAGCTTCAAGAACTCCTTCAAGGAAATCTTTAAGTATGTTTTCTCATACATATTAGATGATAGGATCATTTGTTCTTGGTGCCTCAATGTTTTGAATATCCGATTCAATGAATTCCGTTGCATTTGATGTTTTGATCAAAATTTTAGAAAGTTATCGACCTCAGATCCCAACACCATAAGGATGCAAAAACCACAAGTTGATCAACCTTAACTTACCAACTATGCACCCAAGATCAAGTGATTCCTGATTCACCTCCCTTAGTTATGGAACAACCATGTGAAGAGATTGGTTAGATATAGGAACTGATTGAGAACACATATTAGCCGATTGCCTTGAGAAAGGGAACACAAAGTTGTGTTTGAGCCACACCTTATCGCTTGAGCAGCCATTTCACATTCTCAAAGATAAGTTATCCATTTAAAACCTTTCTCACAACCTTATATCAATAATAGATTCCAAAGAATAGTGAAGAAGCAACAAATATTCCATACTAGAAGAGTGTAATGGACAAGGAATTAAGAGCAATTGAAGGAAATCAGACATGGAAAAATTGTTGAACTACCCTTAATAAGAAGCCAATAAGAAGTAGAAGGGTATTTATAGTTAGTACTTAGCAACGATAGTGTTGAAAGATACAAAGCAAGATTAGTAGCACAAGGTTATGCTCAAACTTATGGAATAGATTATAATGAAACATTTGTACCAATAGTCAAAATGAGTACCATAATAGTTCTTAATGTTTGGCAGCACATTTTGACTAGCCTTTATTTACAATATGATGTGAAAAATGCATTTTTACATGGGGACCTATACAAAGAAATATATATGAAGATTGATGCAGGACCGGGTGCGAAACTGGCCCAACACCGCGATACTAGGGGTGAACTAGGGAAATTCTAATATGATGAATTAAACTAATGATGCAGCCAAGCAGAATGCCGTCTCGGATGTCGCCTCCGTAGACCCTGGGGTGCGCCGAGTAGAGTCCATCCAGGATGCCTTCCGATCCACGTCCTCGCGGGCGTAGGGCCGTGAGTCGCCGAGGGGAGCTCGACAGTCAACCCGACGGGTTGGACCGTGAGGAATCCTATCAAGTCGTCTAAGCACTCTTCCTAATCTAAGTTCCGATGGCGGTGGAGACAAGTGCGGAAAACACTGAAGAAGATATAAAATTCGAAGTAAAGGAAGGGGAGTGTGTGCCTAACCTGCGGAGCGCGAACCCGGTCGGTCGTGATGGCGGAGGCCCTTCGTACGCAGCACGGGCGGGCGGCGAAAAGGGGGGGGGTCGGATCGGCGCTGTCGATGGTACGTGGCGTGACGGGATGCGTCACTCGCGGACAGGTGTGGTGAGCGCGAGCAAGCCGCGCATGGGCCCAAGGGGTGTGAGGCCCCTTGCTGGGAGACGGAGCCTGGTCAGCCCAAGAGCTGATTTGATGGAGAGTCGGCCAGCAGATTCTCGCGATGGGAGTCGCGTCAGCTTGATGGAGTGACGTGGATGATGGCCCACGTTCGGCGGCGGCTTGAATCTGCAGGACTTTTCCTATTTTTTGTAGGGAAGGGAGTGACTGGAGCGCGTGCGTTCGGCGATGACGGCCGACCGTCAGTGTGGTCCGGAAATCCGCCGCGCGGGCGACGGGAATGACCGTTCCGGCTGGGGGAACACCAAATTCGGAGGTGGGCGAATTCAGGTGCCGAATCGTGAATTTTTGGCAGGGGGCAGCGAATCTTCGTGGAGAGAGAGAGAGATCGATCGCGGAATTGGGAGAGAGGGAGAATTATATGCTGAGAGTCGTGGATGCGGGGGGTTTTGCGGGAAGTCGGGTGGTGGGAGAGGGAGTCACCCAGGTGACCGAGAAGGGGACGGGAATCAGGGCGCGGACAGGGCTAAAGCGGGGAAAATATGACCTGCATACAATCGGGCGGTAGATCTGGATACGCAGCGATTGACCGAGAAGAAAACACCGGGAAATTCCGTCCAAGGGGAGGAAGTGGATAGGCATTGCGAGGAATGAAAAAAACGGGAAGAGAAGGGAAGGTGGATGGTCGGAGCCGGTGGAAAAATAACTTGAAGAGGAAATAGGGTCAAGGGAGTCGGAATCGAGGTTGCACGGGAGCGGAGAAATGCGGAATCACAGGAGAGGAAACAGGACAGAGGAGGAGGGGTTCATTGGGAGAGGAATCGGGATGAACGGGGCAGCGGGAGAAAGCAGGGAAGTGGGGCGCTCGGAGAGAGGAAGGAGGTGGTGGTGGGGAAAGGTTGAGAGGTCCGTGGAGGGGAAAGGATGGCAGAGCAATCCGGCGGCGGCGGCGGCGGCAGCGGCGGCGGCGTGGGGTTGACTGCGTAAGTAGAACGTGACCAAAGCAAGGGGAGGCGGCGGTCTCGGCGGCGGGAGCACGGCGGCGGCACGCGGTTGTGCGGCGGCGGTGGCGGCGGCGGAGGCGGCGGCGGAGGCGGCGGAGGCGGCGGTTGGTCTCCTTCCTTGGTCTTCCTTGAGCAGCCACTTGAGAGGGAGAACACTCCTTTTTTCTTCAAATGACGGCTAGGGTTTGTGGGGGGGGGGGGTCCCTTCCCCTCTTATAGAGCCCATAGTGGGCCGAGAGAGGAAAGGGCCCACTTGAGGCCCACAACCCACACCTAAAACATACTCATAGAAATTTAAAGGTTCACAAAGGAAAATGGCCTCACGAATGGGTTCCCGAAACGGAGAGAACCCACCTAACGGCCTAAAAGAGAAGGAAGAAGAGATGCAAAGGCCCGCTTAAACACGTGTGGGCTAAATAAGTTCATAATAAAAGAAAAGACGGGAAAGATAACTCCACGCGCGCGCGAGCCCTGTGAAATGTGTCATGGCGAGATGAGGTCCTCACTTGGTATAGTGAAACTCGGCATCCTTCATCTTCGCCTGTCGAGGGGGCTGGACGCGCGCGGGTGTCGGCTCCTCCGGCGCCGTAGTGTCATGCCTTGGTGGCGACGGGGGTCGTACGCCACCAAAGATTCTTCCTAGATATTTGCCTACCCAACACACTAATAAGGTTTTTCAATTAAAAAAAGGCATTGAACAGACTTAAACAATCCCCAAGGGCTTGATTTGGACAATTCTCACTAGTTATACAAAATTTGGGATACATACAATCTAATTCAGGCAAGTTTAGCCTTGATATATACACCGATTTTGATTTTTCTGAGTCTTTGGTTGATCGCAAGTCAACCACTAGAAATTGCACATTCCTAGTGGGGAACTTGATTACGTGAAGAAGTCAGAAGAAAGAAGTCATCTCCAAATCAAGCACAAAAGCTGAACTTATTGCACTAGCTCATGCAATCATAGAAAGAGTATGGATCAAGGGTCTCTTGAAAGGATTGAAATAAAGACACTGTCTATGTTGTTTTGTGATAAAAAATTCAGTGATAAGCATTGCCACAATCCAGTACAACATGATCGCATGAAACATTGAAACATTGATCCCCATAATATCTAGGAAACCTTGGAATGATACAAGATTTATATTCCATATATCAAATCAGTTGAAAAATTTGCCAATGTATAGACTAAGGGACTTCTGAAGGATCATTTTTAAAATTTAATTGGTAGTGTGGGATTGTTTAATATACAATACTCAACTCTAGGGGGGGGTGTTAAGAGATATAAGACCATATTAGATATTAGAGAAGATCGAATGGTGTTATTGTAAACTATACCTAAGATGAATGTTTTAGGAAAATAGTGTTATATCTAGTATACACTCAATGAAAATATTGTATCCTTGATATTACCTCTTCAATGTAACAAGCCTATAGGGCTCAAACATATAGGGCTATGTAATGATCATTAAATTTATTTTTTGTTTTTCCTAAATATATGTCTCTTGAAATTTCTCACGATGCTTTTTATCAATTTTTTCAATGTGGAAATAATATTTTCTATTTATATCTCAGGTAACATGGCATGCTATGGAGTGTCAAATCTCTAGGATTAAATATAACTATTTATCATCACTTAACAAATGGGGTTACATGGCAATCTCTTATTAGATGCCAAATTGTCTCATTTTTTTTATGAATCTTGGTTGTTGATCTTATTTTTCATGATTTGATGTTGTGATCTTATGATCTTATTTTTCATGATGTGATGCTCTAGATGGTCTCCTCAAAGATGTGTGGCACAATTTGAGGTATCAAATCAAGATCCGATGGCAGTTTTTAGAGACACTTCGCATACACATGACGATGTGACAAAATCTGAGAGGTCCATCTCAAATGTGACAACCACAATTTAAAGTTGACAATTCACCTCTTTATCTTCAATCTTGACTATTGATCTCCTCAATGGAGGGGATTGATAACATGCATTTATAACCTGAATTCTTACCCTAATTAACTCATATTCATGCTTATTTTATGTGAATATGATGCATGTTATCATACTTTTTAGGAATTTTCTCCATTGGCATGTCATTTCACTAAAGTTGATATTTATGCATAAATTAGAGATAATTTCATGCTTAAGATATGATTAATCTTTTGTTTAGATTAACAGGAGTTAATCTCTATTATTAAATGAGTTTTGACTTTAGTAAATGTTTGGAAGGATGATTTTAGGATGAATTTATGATTTAGAATGTTTAATTAGAACTTATTTAATAAAATTTTTAATTCATCCTTATTTCCTTTTTGAAAACATATTTTTAAATGACATAATATTAAAAAGGAAAGAATTTGTGATCCAATGGAGAAAATTTGGATTAAAAAGGAGTTGTATTTTGAGAAATATGAATTTCTGAAGTTTTATACGAATTTTTCCAATTTTTATTTGAATTTTAATTGGATTTTTAAGTATTTTTTTTAGTGAAAATCGCGAAAAAGGGGAGAAATTACCTGCGGCTGACGTGGCGGCGGAGGCTGACGTGGCGACCGGGCCCAAGCGGGGCTGACGTGGTGAGTGAAGCCACGTGGCGCGCGGGTCCACCGCGCCGTTACGACGTGGCGCTGAGGCCACGTGGCAGGACGCGTGTGGCCCGTGCGTGACACGTGGCACATACATATCATATATTAGTAACTTAGGGTTATCGTACATATAAGCCTATTCTTAGAAGCTGGCTGATATGTACGATTAACTCCCCCTATTTAACACGAATTTTACCATTATTTCTTCAGTGTGGGACTATGTTCCACACGGTTTTAGCTATGCAGGTGACGTGGCGAGTGCACGGTTGGCCCGCGCGAAGGCACGCAGGAGGCGCGCCAAGTGGCACGTGGCCACGAGGCCACGTGGCGCCCGTGTGGGCGCCACGTGTGCGGAGCGAGAGAGGAGATAAGAAGACAGCTAATAGGGAGGCCGCTTCCCTATTTAGCGCGTCTTCCCCCTTCTTTGTCCGTGTGGGACTATGTCCCACACGGTTTGCTCTGACTTTTGCAGGGACGCGTGGCGGTCCTAGGGGCGTCGGATTCCGGCTCAACGGCGGTGATCGCGTGGACCCTGAGTCCACGCGATCACGATCAAGACACGTGCTTCAAAAACGGACTTAAGTGAAACCATCGGACAGCCTACCGACGCCACGTGGCGACGCGACGAGCGTCGGATTTTCATCAAAGAGAGATCGCGCGATCGTGATCCGACGGCCTCCGTTGAAGCCGCGTGGAACGATCATGTGCGTCGGATCTTCATCAAGTAGCGATCGAAATCGGACGGCTCTGAGGATGCGTGGAAGAACTCCGCGATCGTGGCTCGATCGAGCCGCGATCGAGCCGCAATCGCACGTCTTATGCAGCGGAAATGCCTCTTCTTGATCCAACGTGGATCGGCGACGACCTAAGACCACGATCGAAGCTCGATCGTGACCCGATCGTGGCTCGATCGTGGAGCTAAAAGCGTGGAAACTGGAGACCTTTCGACCGTGACATCCGGTCAAAATCGGCCCGAATTTGAAGCCACAAGACCACTCAGTTCAAACCGCTCCCACGAAGCCTTGATTCCGCGCCCACGACCGCTTCCAATGGCCACGATTTCGGGCCTAATTCTCTCTTTAAAAACTCATGTACTCCTTCTCTTGTTCTTCAACTTTTGATTGATTCGTGAAGGAATTAAGCGAATTTCGAGGAAAATCTTAAGTTCATCGTGATCCCCCCGCGTTTAGACTCGATTCCGAAGGGATTGGAGCGGGATTGATCGCGAATTCCTCCTTGATTTCATCGAATTTTCCCCTTGAATTCCGAAAGTCCGTGAGAAAGGATCCGAGCAAATTCACTCCAATTCGTGCAAATTGGAGCTTAATTCTCGTGGCAATCGGGTTAGTAGTGAGATTCGATCGATTATCAAGAGGTAATTTGAGTTTTTATTAGATTTAGAAGTTTAATTTTGCAAATTAGTTCATAGTGTTCTTCATTTTACCCAAATTTCAGTCCGAAAAGTCGCTGATTTTGAAAATAGGATATCTCTATGATTATAATTCCAAATCACTTGATTTTGGTTTCATTGGATTCCTCTTTTCATCAGCTTTCCGTGAATAGCAATTTCATCAAATTCTGAGTTCATTTGACCCTTCAATTTAACGTTTGACCACGGACTGTTCATCTTTCATCAGAAGTCAAACGTTGACTTTCGGGGTCAATTACTTTTTATTGACAAATCAGAATTTGATAATTTTGGTCTTGTTGGATTCCTCTGGTTCTTAGATTTCTATTGACATATAAATTGCAATATTTGGATTTCATTTGGTCATTCAATTTGAAGATTTCCTCTGAGGTGTTCATTTCGGGGATTTTCTGATCATTGATTTTCAATAATTCATAATAAATCCATTTCTTATCCAAAAATTACAAAACTTATATCAATAAATTCCATTTTCTCTCTAGTTTCCAATTATATAATTTTCGTAATCTTCTGACTCTGTTTGATTCTCTGATTTTGCAGAACACCTACTGCTGGTCAAAGTCAACGCTTTGACTTTGACTTTTGACTTTTCTCTGTCAAATCCGAGATTTCAATTCTTAAAACTTCTTATTTACCTTATTTATACCATTTCCATATCTTAAATCTTATTTTCTCTTATTTAAAACTTGTTTTAAACCTAAGTTTGACCAAGTCAACTCTGCGATTAAAGTCAACCCTGCTCTCTGTGGATCGACCCGATACTTACCCAGTACTTGATTATTCTATCTTGTCTTTGTGAGTTCGGTTTTATAAATTTTGTTTGACCATCGTATTTGTGTTTTAACGACGCACGAAAACGACACGTCAGGGATCCAATGATCAGGCCCAAATCACCCTCTACAAAATTTCTCTCTCTTCGATAGTGGATATATCCTTGGAGCATTTGGACAATTTTTTTCCTTAATTCTCTTGATTGGATCATGTTGTAAACTCATTTCTACATTAATTGAGCATCTACAATCAAGATTTTGACAAAAAAATGAAGATAATTTTCTTCTTGAACTTTGAATTTCTACTTTGAACTTGTGGAATGAAAAGCCCTTGAACAAGGGTATTGGATCAATGTTCTCCACGGTTTTGATTTATTCTTGGATATTTCTGATTGTCTGGATCATTTGGAGAGTTTTTTCCTTGACTCTCTTGATTGGACCATGTTATAGACTCATTTCTGTGTACATTGAACATCTACAATCAAGATTTTGATGAGAAAATTTGGAAGTCTGGTGCGTAAAATTCTAATTTCCATTTTGAAATTGTGAAATTAAAATGACCTTGATTGGACAATTAACTAGATCAATTTCTTCGTGGTTTTGGGCTGCTTAAATCTTATTTTTCTTAACCAATTCTCATTTAGTATTAGATTTTGAATCATCTATTAATAGAAATTTTTTTGTCAATTTCTCTCTCTTCACTCAAGATTTTATCTCTCTAACTTCTCTTTTCAAATTTTCTCATTGGTGTGAAGACACTAATAATAGATAGTGGGTGTTTTTGGAAAAAAATATTTCATTGGTTCGAGTTAATGGGATGCCAATGAAAGGGTTAAACCATGGCTAATTGACTGACCTTGGCCACTCTATTTATAGAGTTAGAGGATAAACTTAAGCCTCTAAACATCTTGATTAATTAGCCCATCATTAATAGATTAAGATTAATGGTCTCTACACATTTAATTTACCCCGTAATTAATTAAAATTATTATCCCATTATTATTATTATAAACAGATCACTCAACCAGCAATTAACTGATAGCTTAGTCCACAAATAATACTTATGAAGTCCACTTAATGAAATTTGACCTACCAGAAATAGTTTTATCGTCATGATCATCAGACAAATAGTTTTTTTTTATAAAAAGCTGACCATTACAACGTGGACCCGGCTGTATATATTTTTTTCATGAAGCAACCTCACCATCAAGTCTCCATTCTTAGCCCTTTGTACTAAAACACGGAAGTTCCCTATTCCAACAAGACGACTGACCAGGAAAGGCACGTGGCGGGGACCGGCTAAGCTCCTCCATTTGTGATTTGAGGTTGAGACCGCATGTACCTATCACCGATTCTCAAGTTAGGTGGATCGTCTTCATTCTCTTCATCATTATGATCATTTTTTTGGTAAGATTCTTGCATGATGTCTTGTCCGTGATTATTTTTATTCAAAAGTTGCTAGCGTCCAACGAAAAACGCAAAGAATTTTTTTCCTGTCCACACTTGATTTAGCCGTAAGGATTTTCCTTCCTGTCCACACTTGATTTAGTCGCAAAGATTTTCCTTCCTGTCCACACTTCCCTGTCACGCCCCAACGCGACCGCTTACCCGGTCTGTTTTTGTCTTAAAATTTTTCTCAAAGTCGGCGTGTCGTTTACATGGCTGTTGTCGCCTCTAAATGGCGAAAGCTGGTAGAGTTTCTCGCAAATCCTTTACTATATCGTCCTCTTGTATTGGGCGCCTGCCTCGAGCAAAGAAAACGTGCATAAATCCGTCCCGGTAAAATGAGATTATTCAGATTAAAATAAATCACGTGGATTATTCAGATTAGCCAACGTGCCTCTGAACCACCTCGATTAAAATGTCGACCTGAACCTACGGTTATTGTTTAATCAGGAGTAGCTCTCCGATAATCGAAGCGGTTGAAATTGAAAACTCATCATCAACTTCAATATGCATATCCCTATGATCCAGGATGGGATTCTCTTGAAGGTTTAATCACAGTTTCATAATCACGGAGCATTGATACATCGATAATTTTGCTTCTTGTTCTTTCTCAAAATACTTTATTCTCCATAGCGTCTTTCATCAAGAAGGCGATGGAATTTCTTCTTACCAATTCCAAGAAATCGTAAATCCACCAAAATAAAAACAAGAGTTGCTCCTGCTCCAGCTCTTTCCCTCTTTTCTATGGGGATACCGTTTGCTAAAGAACTTGAAAATATTTCTTCACAAAAGTTTGATTACATAAGATCCCTTTGGAAAAAAAGCTACATATATAGATTAAAGAGTATGGCTAGTCTATTTACTTGAGATCCCATGCAGTAATTAAGCTATCATGCCTCCTTTTTATGTAGAGGCCTCTCCTTTCACAGATAAGTCCACTCCAACGTATTGAGATCGTATGAGAGCGCGTATACTTAACGTCGTCACCAAACCCTTATCATTTTTTTTATCTCAAGTCCTTGGTGAGATCTCCCATCAACGTGTCTCATAGGGCTTGTCAATTCTTTATAGATATTTTGTATATAAAATATAGGAAACTGTCGTATCAAACTCTAACTTCTTGATAAAGACAATGTATTCAAAGATTCCAATTTTAATCAGACGAAAAATTTAAACCTTCTGACTTAAATCACAAGCCAGAAAGAGCTTAGTGTTCCAGTGCTCTTTCGCGTGTCTCCGGAAGTATCCTTCTTGTAAGCGTTTCTTCGCAATAAAAAAAAAGATAGAATTTTCAAGTAAAATGGCTTCTATTCATCTATTCAACTAGCTATATAACTGTTTATCTTCTACTTATAATCTCCATTATGAACGATGACTACCTAATTGAATCAGCAAGACGAAGCAATTTTTAAGCAATTTAATTTGTCGTTTTATTGGATTTTTTTTTCTCCTCTTTCCTCAACCGATTCCCGATGATTTTAAATAATAACCTCTGTATCTCTCAGACCGAGAATGCGCACTTCCCGGTGAATATGTTTAAGTCCAGCTCGTGTCTTTAAAAATAGTAATCAGCGGTTCACCATTCTCCATTCTAAGCCTTGATATCCCACGTGACTTCAGTCAACAGTAAACCGTAAACCTTTTAATCGTGCTTTCATCGTATTTCACGTGAGCACTTTGAGAATCCGTCGATTAGGAAGGACGAACCGATAGACAGACAGGTAAAAAGTATTACGTAGGGAGATAAGAGAGATAGGGAGGTTAACGAAAATTTTCTCTCCAACAGAGAACGAGAGAGGAGAGGTTTGCAAACAAAGGGAGGGAAACCCAACCGAGAGAGAGAGAGAGAAATAGCTTTGTGGACGTGATGAAATCGATGGCTTTTTTCTTAAGAAGCTAACCATGAAAACTGGTCGATATGGATGTGTTTTTTTTGTCATCCGCCGAAATTTTTATTTTTTGCTTAAAAATGGAAAAGGGACATGGTGGGGACTAGTCAGACTCCTCCGTAATTGCCATTGGCTTTCAAGAAGGGAAGTCAGAATTGATGTGGCTGAAAGAAGAGACAAGAATCCTTTCCTTGTCTTCTGTCTCTCTGTCACTCTCTTTGTCTCTCTCTTTGTCTCTCTCTTGTCTCTCTCCCTGTTCTCTCTCTTCATCGATCAGACAACCCCCTCCCTCTCCTCCCCCTCCCCCCCCCCGCCCCCCAACATATCTTCTTGTGACGACGCCCAACTCATAGGAAGGAGGATAAACTCGTGCTGACGATGCCCAACTCATAGGAAGGAGGATAAAACGTGCATCAATCCGTCCCGGTAAAATGAGATCATTCAGATTAAAATAAATCACGTGGATTATTCAGATTAGCCAACGTGCCTCTGAACCACCTCGATTAAAATGTCGACCTGAACCTACGGTTATTGTTTAATCAGGAGTAGCTCTCCGATAATCGAAGCGGTTGAAATTGAAAACTCATCATCAACTTCAATATGCATATCCCTATGATCCAGGATGAGATTCTTTTGAACGTTTAATCACAGTTTTATAATCACGGAGCATTGAAACATCGTGAATTTTGCTTCTTGTTCTTTCTCAAAATCCTTGATTCTCCATCACGTCTTTCATCAATAAGGCAATGGAATTTCTTCTTACCAATTCCAAGAAATCGTAAATCCACCAAAATAAAAACAAGAGTTGCTCCTGCTCCAGCTCTTTCCCTCTTTTCTATGGGGATACCGTTTGCGAAAGAACTTGAAAATATTTCTTCAAAAAAGTTTGATTACATAAGATCCCATTGGAAAAAAAGCTACATATATAGATTAAAGAGTATGTCTAGTCTATTTACTTGAGATCCCATGCAGTAATTAAGCTATCATGCCTTCTTTTTATGTAGAGGCCTCTCCTTTCACAGATATGTCCACTCCAACGTATTGAGATCGTATGAGAGCGCGTATACTTAACGTCGTCACCAAACCCTTATCATTTTTTTTAATCTCAAGTCCTTGGTGAGATCTCCCATCAACGTGTCTCATAGGGCTTGTCAATTCTATCTAGATATTATGTATATAAAATATAGGAAACTGTCGTATCAAACTTTAACTTCTTGATAAAGACAATGTATTCAAAGATTCCAATTTTAATCAGACGAAAAATTTAAACCTTCTGACTTAAATCATAAGCCAGAAAGAGCTTAGTGTTCCAGTGCTCTTTCGCGTGTCTCCGGAAGTATCCTTCTTGTAAGCGTTTCTTCGCAATAAAAAGATAGAATTTTCAAGTAAAATGGCTTCTATTCATCTTTTCAAATAACTATATAACTGTTTATCTTCTATTTATAATCTCCATTATGAACGATGACTACCTAATTGAATCAGCAAGACGAAGCAATTTTTAAGCAATTTAATTTGTCGTTTTATTGGATTTTTTTTTCTCCTCTTTCCTCTACCGATTCCCGACGATTTTAAATAATAACCTCTGTATCTCTCAGACCGAGAATGCCCACTTCCCGGTGAATATGTTTAAGTCCAGCTCGTGTCTTTAAAAATAGTAATCAGCGGTTCACCATTCTCCATTCTAAGCCTTGATATCCCACGTGACTTCAGTCAACAGTAAACCGTATACCTTTTAATCGTGCTTTCATCGTATTTCACGTGAGCACTTTGAGAATCCGTCGATTAGGAAGGACGAACCGATAGACAGACAGGTAAAAAGTATTACGGAGGGAGATAAGAGAGATAGAGAGGTTAACGAAAATTTTCTCTCCAACAGAGAACGAGAGAGGAAAGGTTTGCAAACAAAGGGAGGGAAACCCAACCGAGAGAGAGAGAGAAATAGCTTTGTGGACGTGATGAAATCGATGGCTTTTCCTTAAGAAGCTAACCATGAAAACTGGTCGATATGGATGTGTTTTTTTTTGTCATCCGCCGAAATTTTTATTTTTTGCTTAAAAATGGAAAAAGGGACATGGTGGGTACTAGTCAGACTCCTCCGTAATTGCCATTGGCTTTCAAGAAGGGAAGTCAGAATTGATGTGGATGAAAGAAGAGACAAGAATCATTTCCTTGTCTTCTGTCTCTCTGTCCCTCTCTTTGTCTCATTCTTTGTCTCTCTCTTGTCTCTCTCCCTGTTCTCTCTCTTCATCGATCAGCCGCTTGACGCTTTGCTACTCCGCTGGTTCTGTAATCATGAAACCAATTTCATGGAAATTAGCAACACAAGGAAGCATACATGGAGAGAGAGAGAGAGAGTGAAATGCTCTCGTGGACTTATCTTAAGCATTTGGTTGAGTGAAAGATAACGTAATAATTGTTTGATTCATTAGTAAATACATAAATAAATACTTAGAGAGAGACTGGATGAATAAAAGATTAGGAGAGGGGCGCTGATCAGTGATGTTATCGTGAAAGACTTCCATTTTGAAGGATAAGGTAAGAATTGATATATGAATAGAATGGATTGATACATAAATACTTCGACAGAAATAGAGAGAGACGGATAAATCATCACAAAGAGAAAGAGAGGTGCCTGTGAGCAATCTTTTGAGGAGTAAATAAATAAATCTTTTGAGAGAGAGAGAGCGTTTTTGAGAGAGATAAACATATAATTTCATAATGAGAGAGAGATACAGACGGCTAAATAAATACTTAGATCGAGAGACGCTCCTGAAAGGTTTATTTCAAAAATTTGTCGGCTAGCGTAATGATTGGAATTGACAGGTGGATAGATGGACACTGAATAGTTCCATCAACTCAGCTAGCGTAAGGTCAGCCGACATAAATGTCGGCGCCTCCGGCGGTTTTCTTTGCGGCTCTTGTCGACACCTGGCACAAGCTGATACACTCACCCGAAAAATTGTTGACTAGATCTCGTCGCCTTCAACTTGAAGGCCGCAAAGTCGTCGCGTGCCTCTCGAGGACAAAAAACGTGCCCGATCTAACAAATCATGAAAACTTCCCCTTGGGATTAGATCTGCCCAAGAAATATACATCACGTTGATGATTCAGATTACCCACGTGGCTCTGAACCTCTTGAATAAACTATCATACCAGTTGCCAATTTCGATTGGATTTATAAGGAGCAAAACTCTCCTCCTTCGAAGATAATGGATGCGGGCGAAATTGCAATGAAGCTGCAGATCTTCCTCGCCGTCTTCTTCTTCACTTTCTCGGTCTTTTTTTCTCAGTATTTCTCTCTTGCTAAAGCTTTTGAGATCTCGTCCGTGGTGCGATTGTTCTGTCTGCGAGACCTACGCTACAAGCGCGTGGGCGAAAGATTTCCCCAATCTCTGCGACTGGTACACCGATCTTCTTCGGCTATCTCCTACCAAGACTATCCATATCCATATTCTCAACAATATCATCACCGCCAACAAGGAAAACGTCGAGCATATCTTGAGGAAACGTTTCGATAATTATCCGAAAGGGCAACCTTTCTCGTCCATCTTGGGAGATCTCCTCGGAAAGGGTATTTTCAACGTTGACGGGGATCAATGGATATTTCAACGGAAGATTGCAAGCCTCGAATTGGGCTCCACCTCCGTGAGAAACTTCGCTCTCGAAATTATCTCCTGCGAGGTGAAGAATAGGCTTCTGCCTTTATTGAATACCGTCTCGGAGGTCGATATTCAAGATGTTTTCCGGCGATTTTCCTTCGATAGCATCTGCAAAATCTCGTTCGGAATAGACCCAAAATGTCTGGAGCTTGATCTTCCTATCTCGGAGTTCGCTGCGGCTTTCGATACTGCTACTGGTATTATCCGCTCGCCGCGCTGCAGCCGTATCTCCATTAATCTGGAGGCTCAAAAGACTGTTGAAATTTGGGGTCGGAGAGAGAGCTCAGAAAAGCTATCCGCTTGCTTAATGTTCTCGCCACGGAAGTTATCCGTCAGAGGAGAAAGCTCAAGGAAAGCACCTCGTCGGCGCAAGACTTATTATCCAGATTCATGGGCTCCATACAGGACGATACTTACGTGAGAGATATCGTGGTGAGCTTTCTTTTAGCGGGGAGAGATACGGTGGCGTCCGCGCTGACTTCATTCTTCTATCTCTTATCCGATAACCCCGCGGTGGAGGAGGCGATACTTTTGGAGTCTACCGGACTAGTGGGAGGAAGTATTCCTTCGTGGGATGAGCTCAGAGAGATGCATTACACTCACGCAGCAGTCTATGAGAGCATGAGACTGTACCCACCAGTGCAATTCGACTCTAAATTTGCTGTTGAGGATGATATTCTTCCTGATGGGACTTTTGTGAAGAAGGGTAAAAGAGTAACTTATCATCCTTATGCTATGGGGAGGATGGAGATGGCATGGGGGCAAGATTATTTGAGCTTTAGACCGGAAAGGTGGCTATCTGAAGAGGGGAAATTCTCTCCAGAGAGCCCTTATAAGTACCCGGTTTTTCAAGGTGGGTCTAGGGTTTGCATTGGGAAGGAGATGGCGATAATGGAGGTAATGTGTGTGATTGTATCAGTGGTGAGGGAGTTTAAGGTGAGGACGGTTTGCTCTGGGACTCCTCTCAAGTTTGCGCCTGGTCTTACGGCAACTGTGAGAGGAGGATTGCAGGTTACAGTTTCTCCCCGCAAGAAGGAACTTCTTCAAGGGAGATGATTTCATGGAGAATTCATCCGCAATGAAGTTAGGAAGGAATTTTGCCCCTTTTTAGCTGAAATTCCTGGGGTGACAACTTTCTTGACTTCCTTGGGTCTTATCAGATTATGACCCATTTTGGAAACTGGAATTTATCTAAGAAATCAGGTTCATGATCTAAAACTTTGTCAATCATCATCGTTACCTCAGGCCTGATTAATAATACAAGAAATATTGCTGATAACTCTTTTGCTTTGCAAAAAGCCGAGTGCGAATAGTGCATAGTTAAATTTCACTGTGACCTGTTCTCGGGGGACCCCTCAGCAGGAGGCGGGAGACATGGTCCAATACACTGTACCATTTCCTTTTAACGAGATAAAGAGACACGGGAGATATGAATACCCCGTTAATTGGGGCCTTTAGTAACGTCTCATTGGGGGTTTCTTGAGGGGGAGTTTCATGAGCCCAATGGGGGATACTCGGTCTCTCTAAGGCCTGTAAATGAAAGGCCTTCTCCTCTCGATTCAGTCAAAGAGAGCCTGAGATTTTCTATGAGATCTAGGGAGGGGTCACAAAGAGGACTTTCTTGGCGATACACGAGAGAACTTTTTGCGAAAGGCTTTGTTCCTTGGGGTTGGTAAGTGTTATTCTTAATACTTATCTTCACATTATCAATTCAATGTGGCCATCTATACCATGTTTGTATGTCCTATTTATCAAGTTGTATGGCACATATGTCCTTACCTCTCCTCCCTCCCTCCCTCCCCCAACACACACCCCCCTCAATTCTTGTGGAAGAGAGCCTATGGAAACTTTTGATTATGAACTTTCCATTGAGAGCCTTTGTTAATAAATATTTTCCGCCAATAAATAGATTCAGCTGACAGCATTGAAACATATTTTTCTCTGGACTTCTATCCAAAAGAATCAAAGAATTTAAAAATTTTCTTTTTGTGGAACACAACATTGGATTCAAAACACATTAATTTTCATTTAGCATAGGACAGGTAAGGAAAGATTGAATAAATAAGATAGTTTTTCTCATCAAGTTTAAATGGTTTCTGAAAACTATGAACTTAACTTTTCAAGGAAAAGGTGAAAACAATGACCTTACTTTAGACTAATGAAAATTTCTAAGGAAACATTTACACAGGTTTTACCCGTCACATTTGCTGCTTATCAGAAGTTAAGCTTGATGAGATAAAAAATTATTTACAAGGACGATGTGATGATGTAATCTTGACCTCCTCGGTCTTCCTTATTCCAACCACTTGATTGTTGAATTGAGTGTAAATTTGATATCTTGTGGTTCAGAATTTTCTTTGGCTTATCCTTTCTTTGTTCTTCCAAGTGATGTTTAGTAGGAAATTTAAAAAAATCAATTAAAAATTTATTCTTCTTCATCTTGAAATCTCATTCTCAATTTTCAAATATATATCTATATATATAGTTTAAGAGCGTTTTGAAAGAACCTATTCGAAAAAAAGAAAGAAGTTTTCCGAAGCAAGGTTATCCAACTACAAGAATCAAGGTAATGAAGAAAAGTAAAGAAATTATTTGAACATAAAAGAAATAAACGTTATCCAACGTTCTTCAAGAAATTAAAGGTTAGTGGTTAGCTTACACACGTTCTGGGAGAATAACGTTAGTCAATTCATTCATACAAATTTATGTGTTTCTATCTTTTGGAATACTTCTCTTGTTAAGCATGAAATTTGGAGATCAACTCAATAAGATAAGTAAATTAGGATCGTTGAAAGTGCAAGTTCACGTATCAAAAATTATAGTCAACTCTTCAAATTCAGTCTTAAAATTTAGAATAGTGATGATTCGAGGTTGAGTACATAAGGAAGCAGAAGCAAGATTGAAATTAAAAAATATTTTTGATATTTCCTTTATTAAGAAAGCAGAAGCAAGTGATGAAAGAGGGAGATTTACACAAAAAATATGATCAACCAATAAAATGCTTCCAAACTCCTTTCAAAGATCAAAAACTCTTAATCGATGAAAGAGGGACTTGGAATCTTATATCCACACAAGGAATAAATAAAAAATAAAATAAACTCAATAGAATTGATATTCCAATCAGTGCCCTCTTTCCTTCGGCCAACCAATACTAAAAGCATACTAAGAAATGTTTAAAAACCTATATTTTTTATTTCAAATTTATAATCAGCCAATATAAAAATGTAGAGCTTAAAATGATAGTTGTGATCATAAAATTTCAGCCTCTACCTCCATCAGGATCATCTTTATAATAGGTTAGTAAAAAATATCACCTTTTTAGGAGGATGGTCAAGCCTTTCCACCTTTTTAAGAGGTTGGTCAAGTCATTTCAATTTTTTAGGAGGTCAGTCAAACCCATTCCACCTTTTTAGGAGACTAGTCACTCCCTTTTTCTTGGAAGTCAATGACGATCAAAGTGACCCTTGACAAGTCAAGGGTGGTCAAAGGCATTTTTGAAAGGTCAAAGACATCAAATTTTTTCTCTTTTATTTATTATTAATAAATTTACATATTTCCTATTTTTTAAGAAGAATCTATATTTATAGGAGGAGAGAGAGGTAAGACCACCTCCTTAGGGAATTAGTAAGGCTACCACCTGTTAATTAGTGAGGTCGATAAAATTTTAATTTTTTTATCAAAACATCAAATGCAACCGAATAGATTGAATTAGATATTCAAAACATTGAGGCACCAAGTATAGAAGATCTTATCATCTAGTATGTATGAGAAAACATACTTAAAGGGTTCCCTTGAAGGAGTTCTTTAAGCTATTCAAGTGTCTAGCCTATAGCAGTATCCACACGATCTCCGGATGGTTGGATCTCATCTTCAAAGCTCTTTAACAAGAGAGACAAAGAAAAAAGTAGAGAATTCTCACAAGTCTTGCGTCGGCACCTTGAGTTGTTGTCGTTTTCTCCCTATTTATAGACATTTGGTATGTGATTTTTTATAAAAACCCTCATAATTATGTTTATATCTACCAACATCCGTAGACCTTATATGTGTGACCCTCTAGGTCCATATATCTCACTAGTTAATAACTCTATAGACCAAATAATACCTTCTTAGTCAACCTTAATTAATTATCCACATCAGCATATAGATTAATAAATCAATGATCAATTTAACCCAATCAATAGGTTGAGTTGTCAACCCGTTGGGTGTCAAGCTATACCATGTAATCTAAGAGATATGGAGTATATAAGAACTCACTTGTAGAACCTTTCCATCATCGATTGTCATGTATGTATAATCTTTCATCCGAATGAGACTCATGAATGACATAGGGTATGATCAATTGTTAATCCCTAATTGATCACTCAAGTTAGTACTAATGCGTGTAGAAAATCATGAGGAACTCCTCTGATATTTCCACTACCTTGGCCAAGGATTTCATCGCATCTTATTCCATGAGTCAATCTTCTCAAATACTGAGGGCGGATGATCCCATCTTGATCATACAATCATCTTCGAGGACTTTATGTCGTATCAAATATATGACATTTTAGAGGTCCCATGGCTAGGGATTCGTAAGTCATGGTCAAAACATGATCATCCATCCACAAGATGTCTTTGGTGTCTCAAGTCAAAGGACCACATACACAACCGTGACATGAATTAACATGATTAAAAGTTAGGTATAATTACCATTTAGGGATTCATACAAATAAATTTAGTGAACCCTTTTTGCAAAGAGGACTCACTATCTATCCTTAGTATCTCCACACCGATGGTTACATGATCAGCCATACTCATCATATGAGTCAGATCAAATAGTGCTATTCTTTCTAGATAATTCGATGTCCCTCTCAAATATCCCACAAACAGGAATATTTAGATCTAGGGTTGGGCGGTCCCGGTCACGGTCCAGTTTTTGGCACACCATTCGATCCAAGTCTCAGTCTAGTCTCGGTCCACCTCGGTCACGGTTCGGTTCGGTCTTAACTTCGGTCTCTCTTGACCATGAATATGCGTACTTGAACAGAGATACATATATCAACGTCCATTAATAAGTCTTTTCACCGTTCAGGAATGAGGAATGGCACCTACTCGTGTATCCAAAGATCATCAAGTTGGTACTCTTTTTTTCACTAATGATGGTTCTACTGCAACTTTCTGTTTTCTACAAATGAATGGCAACGTTGGTTTTTCCTGCAATTTAAAATTTTATCAATCTCTCTCTCTCTCTCTCTCCACCTCTCCCTCTCCCTTTCATTTTTTTCCTTGTCTCTCGGCTCTGTCCCTTTCAAACTCATTTGATGAAGCCTATTTCTCTTTCTCTCTCTCTCTCTCTCTCTCTCTCTCTCATATTTTCATTTGCTTCCCACATCCACAGCACACTATATTTATCTATATATATTGAATAGGGATAGTTATTTTTTATCGAGTCGACGATCTGATCGTCAATCTTCTCTCGATCGATCGATCGTCGACTTGAGTAAAGTCCTATTTTTGGGGGTTTATGGGTATCCGATGGAGATCCAAGCACTGTTCTTCATGGCGCTGAGATTAGCCCTCTAGCTTGACTAAAACCAACGTTCTTCATGTGGTTTATATATAGTCAATCGATGAGATAGGGAGATACAGTGAAACAAACGAGCTAAGAACAGTGGAAAACAAACAAGAAAAGACGCGACGAGAAACGTGTTTACAAGAGGAATGCCGCCTACTAACGGAAGATATTCTCGATAAATGTAAAAACAAAGTAGCAAAAGATTTATTTTCTTTTCACCGGACGATCGTACGAGTTCATCGATGACTAAGCAAAACAATCGATAATCACAAAATGATACTATCGTGATTCAGACTATACATTTTGGTGGCATACGACCCCCGTCGCCACCAAGGCATGACCCTACGGCGCCGGAGGAGCCGACACCCGCGCGCGTCCATCCCCCTCGACAAGCGAAGACGAAGGATGCCGAGTTTCACTACACCAAGTGAGGACCTCATCTCACCACGACACATTTCACAGGGCTCGCGCGCGTGTGGAGTTATCTTTTCTGTCTTTTCTTTCATTATGAACTTTATTAGCCCGCACGTGTTTAAGCGGGCCTTTGCATATCTTCTTCTCTCCCTTCTAGGCTTTCGGGCGGGTTCTTCCCTTTTTTCGGGATCCCATTCGTGAAGCCCTTTCTCTTTGTGGACCTTTATTTTCTATGATTATGTTAGGTGTGGGTTGTGGGCCTCAAGTGGGCCCTTTCCTCTCTCGGCCCACTATGGGCTCTATAAGAGGGGAAGGGACCCCCCCACAAACCCTAGCCATCATTTGAAGAAAGAAAGGAGTCTCCTCCCTCTCAAGTGGCTGCTCAAGGAAGAGCAAGGAAGGAGACCAACCGCCGCCTCCGCCGCCGCCGCCGCCACCGCCGTCACACCACCACATGCCGCCGCTGTGCCCGCCGCCGAGACCGCCGCCGCCACCGCCGTCGCACCACCACATGCCGCCGTTGTGCCCGCCGCCGAGACCGCCGCCGAGACCGCCGCCTCCCCTTACCTTGCTCACGAGTTATCAGTGTGTAGCTTTCCAGCCACCGCCGTCGCCCCAGGCCGCCGCTGCCGCTGCCGCCGCCAGATCGCCGCACTGCCACCCCTTCCCCTCCACGGACCACCCCTCCTCCTCCTTCCCCTCCATCCTCCACGACCACGGTCATCACCGCCCACCCTATTCCCTTTTCCTGATTTCATTACCTTTTCGCTACAACCCCTCCATTTCCCGGCCGGTCCCTGTCGTCAGCTGCCCTCGGTTTTGATTCCTCTTTCCCCCCCCCCCTCTCTTCCAGCCGTCCGCGAATCCCTACCCACCTACCACTTGTCACCCCCTCCCGACGACGTCCTGTCATCAACCTTCTTCACCGATCCCCAATTCCCCATCACATCGCGCAAACAACCTCCAATCACACCTGACATTGCCCCACATCGCCGACCACCCTCACCGCCTATCCAGTTTCCCTCCAATCGTCGTCCATCATCCCGCACATTCCTACCCCGATCCTTCCCCTATTCCGGTGTGGAACCAGCCTCAGATTCACCCAGCCAAACGCCCGACCTCCCGCCTGCCATTCCCCTGAAACCCCACGTTCCCACTACCCCGACCTCCGATATTTCCGGACGTGACGTCCTGTGGAATTTCCTCGGCGGCTGCCGCGAGGCCCGTCTGAGTAGACTGATTCTCCCTGCAGCCCTGTTGCGCCGCCCGGCCACCCAGAAATCCTACTGCGGCTTGTCTGCATCTACAACAACTCTTCCATGTTGGAGCGCGCAAGGTTGTCAGGCCGAAATTGTTACGGGAGTGACCACATCCAGCCCCTGACCCTCCACCGGAACTCTTGAAGACGCTCCCATCCCCTCCATCGCGATCGCGACAGTCCCCTATTCACCCTCTTCTGACGGACGTGACGACCCTGCTTGCACACGCCCGAATTGCATTCTCATCACCACTACTTCTTCCCCCCCCCCCCTCGGCCTGTCCCATCGCTGCCGGCTGAACTTCCACTTCATTCCTCAATCAACGATCGATTGATTGAGTCGCCAGTCAGGGACTCCCGCCTACTCGCGTCCACTGCATTCTCACAACTTGTGCCGACGCCACCGTGATCCAACATCGCCGATTCGATTTTCCCCTTTGCCGCCCGTCTGTGCTGCGTACGAAAAGCCTCCATCGTCACGACTGACCGGGCTCGCGCCCCGGCAGTTAGGCACTCATCCTCCCCCTCTCTCTTACATTGATAGTCTATATCTTTTACAGTATTTCCCGTGCCTGTCTCCACCGCCGTCGGAACTTAGTATAGGGCAAGTGCTTAGACGATTTGATATGAGTCATATCGTGGTCCAACCCGTCGGGTTGACTGATGAGCTCCCCTCGACGACTCACGGCCTTGCGCCCGTGAGGACGTGGACCGGAGGGCTTCCCGGATTGACTCTACTTGGCCACCCTGGATCTACGGAGACGACGCATGGGACAGTAACCTGCTTGATTGCATTATTAGGTCATCATCTCATTGTAGTTCATCCTAGGATCTCCCTGCCTTAGTTTCATCCTTTGTAGTACGGTGTGATCGGTGTTGTACACCGGTCCTGCATCACATTTGCTATGCAGAGGGAAAAGAATTCATCGAGCGGAACATGAAGCTTTCCTCACAAGGAGCGACTTCTGGCTAGACTTTAGACAACTGAATGGCATCTATTGATACAAGACAGAGGAGTAATCCCACATAGCAGTGAACAAATTCAACGTGATCCGGATACAGATAGAGAGCCATGGAAGTTGAAATTTAGAGAGAAATATTTTGAAGAAGAGATGCGGAAACCGCTCACATTACTTGGAGATTTCCTGGAGATGTCGGAGATGCCGGATGCGGATTTCGGATGGAAGAATATTTCGGAAACCGCTCACGTTACCTGGAGATGCCGGAAATGCTGGATGCGGATTTCAGATGCTGGAGATGCCGGATGGAAGAATGTTCGGGATGACGATTGCCTGGAGATGCCGGATGCGGATTCTGGCCGTAGGGAAGAGCGAAATTTTGAACCCCCCGAATGTGGCGACTAGGGAAGGGAATGCGGCGAATGCGGGAATGAGATTTGAGAATTTTAGGTACGAAATCTCTCTCTCTCTCTCTCTCTCTCTCTCTCTCTCTCTCTCTCTCTACGATATTTACGGTCAAGGGCGGATTTCGCCCTTCGGTCCAAGATCGAAGGCCTGAAGCAGACCGGACCGAAGGGCGACGGAGACCAGTCCGGCCCATTTTGTGGGACCGACGGTCTCGGTTCGGTCCGATCGACCGACCTTCGGTCGGTCTTTGGACATCCCTATTTAGAACATATGTTTAAATGCTAGTGATCACTGTATTATGATATCATTATAATTCACTTAGTCATTGCCAATGCTCATGGACTTCATTTCAAATATCACACAAGAATGACAATGAATAAATTTTATTTCAATAAACATAAATGAGATACATAGAAGTGCGATCGGCTAATAGGCCACATAATATCCATCAAACCCACTCTCGTAGGAGGTGGTTGTGGGGTCCATTTCTTTAGGAGGGATTCTCTCACCTCCTTAGGGGGTGGTTATGGTCATGGCTATAGATTTAATCTCCACCATTTGTTTGGTGGCACCCAAAAAGACTAAATCTCTACCATTAATCCAAATGAGCCTCTAAACCAAACATATAAAAGAATCTTGTTCATTTTTATTGCTTTTTTGCCTCTTTCTTAACATCACGCTACAAGAAGAAAAAGGAGAGGCGGAGGCCCAAGCTTCTTATTATTTTGTGTTCAAGTTTATGGTGGAGGCAAGATCAAGTAAAGGATTGAGATCGAAATGAGTCTAGCATCACCTGGCCTAGGACTGAAATAAAAAATAGATTTGTGTGAGGATTTGGATCTGATTCACTCTTGTAACCCCCTCCATGGATAGTGTAAACCCTATTTCCCTTTTTATATTTTTTATTTGTTCTCTTTTCTTCGAACAATATCTCATTTTTACCCAATTTCTTAATTACCTAATTTTTCTATTTTTCACCATTCTTTCACCATCTTCCATTTCACCATTTTCATATCTCCATTCCATCATTCCATTCTCAATATTTTTCTCTTTATTTCTCATAGAATATAAATATATATTTATTTCTAATTTCATTCATACTATATTTCATTTCTTTGTCCTTTCATATTTCATTTCATTCCATATTTCATATTTCTCCAAATATCCCTTGTGCCATTATTTTCCTATATAATAATAACTCTACTCCCTAAAATAACTAATATCATTAGACCCTTATTTTATCATTATACAAAGTGAGGAATTATAAATATTGTTGCATGAAATCAGTTCAAAACAACGATTAAAAATACCTCAAAACCCAAGTTCATCATGCCACCACGTGTCAACATGAAAATGGAGGATTTGATAGAGTCAATCTACCATATCAAACTCCTCCGATGAGAAACACGCGTCCTACAAAATAAAAGGCCTTTTTTAATCCCACATGGATATTAGTATTATGGGCTTTAAATAACGAAGTCCATTAGGTGGCTCATAAAGATTTCAAAAAATTTCTAAGACTAATACTCCCCATTACATGGTCCATTGATTGGATGCCATGTGATAACATGCTAATTAGATATGATAATATATGATTATTAATGCATATTAAGGCATAAAAGATTGCATTCCTATGCATGTTATCATATTTATGAGTATTTATCTATCATTCTATGAAAAAGTCATTATAATCCCAAAACACTTTAATTTAGGGTTAATTATGATGAATTAAAGATAAATAATTTTGTAACCCATCTTTATTTGAGATTATAAGTAGTTTTTAATGTTAAATAATGAGAGGAATCATTTTTATAAACATTCATTTAATTTTCTAAAGTTTAAATCTTAAAGAAATGAATCTATTTTTGAAATAGAAATCAAATCTCTTGTTATTTATTAAATTTGACTTTTTAGAATGATAGATAATTAAATTTTTGATCAAATGAAAGAAATTTGGATTAATTTAGAGTTATATTTTGAAAGTTATGAATTTTCTAATTTTTAGGGAATTTTCCTGAATTTTTAATGAATTTCTAAGGATTTTCCAGAATTAAAAATTGAATTATCTAATTTAAAATCAGTTTTTGAGATTATTTATAGCGCGCAGGTGACGTGGCACAATCTGGAGCGTCTGGTCGATCGCGATCAATGATCAAGGGTGCGATGCAACATGGCGCACTGTGGGACGTCCGATCTCATGTGAACTCAGAGCCGTTGATCATCACTTAAGTGATGGGGGTACGTGGCAAAATCGGATTCATCGGATCACATTTTAGTCTTAGCCGTTGATCAAGATGAGTTATAACGGTCAAGATTAAATCGACGGAAAACGCATCAAGAGCATCCGATCACGATCCAACGTCGAGCGTTTTTATGCGTTTTATAACGCATGCAACTTGGCTTCATCCCGAGCGTCGATCGGTGATTCAATGGTTGTGACTTAACGGTAACGATTCGCATCCGATGCATTTCATCAGAGCCGTTGATCGCGAATAAAAGGACGATCGGACAGTTACGCCCTAATCGCCTTATAAATTGAGATGTTCTTCGAGATTGTAAAGCATTCGAGAGAAATTCAACTTAATCAAACTATTTAGACACCAAATCTCTTAAATCTCTTGATCCCAATTGCTTCTAGACTCATTTCCGCATCCACAGAGTGCTTAAGATCAAGATTTCGACGATCGATGAGGAAGAAATTGACGCTTGAACTCAATGAATTGCGATTTCCGAATTTTGATGAATAGCCTTGATGCCGACGATTAATTGGATCAATTTGATCACAATTGTGGGTTAGGGATCATGTTTCATCCTAATCTATCTTCTTTTAGTGTTTAATTTCAATTTAGAATCATAATTTAAGTGAATTTCGTTTCTATTTTCAGTTTTTCTTTCCTTAGATTTTTGAAAAAATCGTCTCTAATCAATCTTCGATTTCTCCGCAAAATCAAAGTCAAGTTCATTGATTTTTATTCCGTGGATTTGCCTTCAAGTCCTCTTTCATCAAATATTATTTTCCCTAATTTCTATCACCGATTCATCATCCGATTTGATCAAATTCGAAGAGATCATCAGAATTTTTCCTAATTCCTTGTGAATTTGACCATCATTTACCATTATACCTCTCAATTCATGAATTATTCTTAAAATTGATAAGTTTGGACTTTGTTTTTACACATGACCTTGTGATTTTAACGACCTCGCGGTCTCGTCTCGTTACCATGCACATGCATGCCAAGCAAATAGGTGCAAGTAAAATAGAATTGTCTAATTCTTAATTTCTTAAAAATCTAATAAAAATAGGGAAAATTATAAATTTAATTATAAAAAAAATCTGAAAAAGGAAAAATTATTAAAGAACCCCTAAAACTTAAAATATTTATATCTTTTCATAAAAACTCTTTTTTCGATGAAATGTTCACCATGTCGATGCTTGTTTTGCATATAAAGGATAATTTTGCATTATAATTTTTTGTCCTCTTCATTCCTCACCATTCATTGTTTATACCAATGATCACAAAACTTAGTCACACGCAATCAAATCATCTTTTTTTAACCTTCGAAAAGGTCAACTTAAAGGTCAAATTAAACATCATATATACATAAAATTAAAGAGAATTGAATGCAAATTCGGCTTCTGAATGATATCATATGATACATGCAAAAATTTTATCCAAACATGTTAACATGCACAATAATGATATGAATTCTGGTTCAAAATCATCAAAGAATAATGAATTAAATGCATAAAAATGCACATTATAATAAGCTTCAAACTAAGAAGTGAATTTAAGTTTTTCTTAAATTTTTAGGAGAATCTAGAAGTAAAAAATATCAATAAATTTAATTCATTAAGTTTCCTTGAGTATCCAATATCCTTCTATGATATATTCTTATATTGGATGGTCTCAATTTATGGCCTAAGTTGTTGAGAGATTACCACAATCTAGAAAGCATGTTGTAGTAACTTTAAAACCTATTGTGAGGAAATTAAGTTAAACATGTAATATTTAGAATCATTCCTGATATATATGAAAATCATAACATACCATAAGATAACCTAAATATTTTTCTAAGATTTGTAGAAACATTGATAGGGTATATAATTTATTAAACTATTAATTAGTATTTTCATTCGAAGGAGAGTCCAAATATTAGATACCCAATTTGAAGGTTAGAACATGGTATCACATGAAATTTTTTATTTTGAAAGAAAATTATTTCCTAGGGAGAAAACCCGTTTTATGAGAAAATGCAGGATGATAATTTCAAACAAACTTGGCTACAATAAATGCATCTTTGAATCTACCTAAGAATCATGAGGGAGGGTCCTAATCAATTGAACCTTAGAGACTTGTTGTTTAGATCTTTCATTACGGCTTATCAAATACATAATAAATTGATTAACCCCCATTGTGGAGCTTCATTCCTCAACAAGAACCAAGGGCATAGCTAGTGAGTTTTTAAGAGAGCTTAGAGATAAGTCCATGTATCCTACTTTTATAGATACATTAAATAAAAATTGAAATTATTTAAACATAAATTAAGTTTTATGGACTCTTCAAAAATTTGTGAGCAGATAAAGCCTATGAGAATGAATCTTGATGATAACAAAGAATCTCCTTTTGTCTATTTATAGGCAATGCGACCCATCATCTTCTTAATTTCATTCTCAAAAGAGCATATGGGATCAATCATCCACTCCGTTTTTTTCTAACACTACCATGGTCAAAGTTCATTAGTACATTCACAATCTAAGATATCAATACATCATCACAATGCATCCTCAATCTGCCTAATCATCATTGAAAAAATATAGAAAAATGTAACAAGAAAACCCTGAATTTTAATGAGTTCCCTTTCTACTCTGCTAGTTTTGGGGATTGATCCCAATGAAAGAAGGGTTAAACTCCATCTATATGGGCACCAATAAGGCTTATGGAACGAGGTGAAGAAGTGAACCTTGGGTTGTCTCAAGCATAAATCATAGTACTCTCTTCATATTCAAAACATTCTCCATCTTCATGAGTGATCCAAAAGCAAATCTAAGATGGAGGGTACCACATATGTGAAATAAGTTGTTTCATTATTCTTTGGTTGACTAAGTGATGAAGTACTCAACGAATGAGATCACATAACAGTAAATAGAAGAAAAAATATGAATAATTTTTTTATTAATCTCACTAACCTTACCCTTTGATAATGTATCATTTTTATGTTTATTTCCATCACTATGAATTGACTTTAATGCATAATGTTGGCTAATATGATGTAGGTTATCATGTTTTAATGGCATTTTTGTATTCCTCGAGTCATTTCATGTATATAATCATTATGCATTCGACTAGGGTCAAATTGTTCCATAAATTATGTTTGATCTTTTCCAGGTCAAAATATTGTGAAGAACCCAAGTTTTGATGACTTTACTGCATCAGCCCTTATTTCTATAAAACTTGAATGTAGAGACTCTAGAAGATTTAAATTTGAATAATAAAGATAAGAGTGAGGAATTTTTTATCTAGATGCAATTTCTAAGTAGACTTAGTTTTATTTTGAAAGCTAATTTAAGAAGAATTGTGGAAAACCCTTTGAATATCTTTATATTTTAAAATTAATGGCATAGAATCTAGAAAATTAAATTCCTGAACAACAAGGAAAATTAAGTAGAAAGAAGATCCTATTAAAAATCTATTGATTTTTTAAAGGTTTAGTAAACTTTAGGACATTTTAGGGATTTTTAGGATTTTTTTTAAAAGAAAAGGGCAAAAAAATAGTGGGTCGTACCATGCAGCTAACATCGGACATGTGCCAAGATTCATGCAGTCAACATTCTAGTGTGGCAAGGGTTGCTTCAATGGTACCAACATGATGGTTATTCAAAACCTGCATGGGTTCTGCATACATACAAATGGCGCTTATTCATCAAATTGAATTGTCCCCACAATTTCGAGAGTGTTATAGTGCCTAATTTTTCCATATGAATTTTTTACTTATTTAAATCCATTAAGAATATATAAACCATGAAGGGTAAAGTGATAACATGAAATTTTTATTGGTAATAGCATGACTATTAATGCAAACTAAGGCATAAAATATTTAATTCTTATGCATGTTATCATATTTTGATAACATATCTATCATTCTATGCAATTTTAAGTTATAGTCTCAAAATAAATTTTTAGGGATAATCATGCATAATTAAAGAATTTATTTTACAATAGATTATTCCCATATTTATTTGAGATTATAATTAAGTTATAATTACAAATAATAAGAGAAATATTTTTATATACACTCATTTATTTTCCTAGTTTTATTTTCCAAAGAAAATGAGTGTATATAAAAATATTTTTCTTATTATTTTTAATTATAACTTAATTTCATTTATTTTCCTAGTTTTATTTTCCAAAGAAAATGAGTGTACTTTTTAGATAAAAATTTATTTTCTTGTAATTAATTAAATTTAAATTTCTAGAATAATTTTATTTAATTTTTTACCCAACAAATTTTGGATTAAAAAGGAGTTGCATTTTGAAATTTGTAAATTTTCTAATTTTTAGGAACTTTTCTCACATTTTTATAAATATTTTTGAATTTATTTGAATTTTTTTAAAATTAAACATTAAAAAATTTTATTTTAAGTGCACGCTGACGTGGCTAATGATGGGGTATGCGTGCTTGCGTGTTGCCACGTGGTGGCATACATGTGGCGCACGCGTGGGGTATGATTAGCACCTCATTAGTGGTTAATTGCCCTTTGAGGGCATAAGCTAACCTCTATGTTCGCATTTGTATTTTTTTGCAAAAATTTATGCAATTTTTTCAATATAGGACTATCTTTTTTTTGTCATATCGCAAGTGACGTGGCACGCTCACAAGCGTCTAATCAATGCAAATAAAATACCATTAGTCTGAGCCCTTCACTTTCACTTAAGTGAAGTGGGTATGTGCTAGCATTTGAGATCAATCCTAGCCTTTCATCTAAGGAGTTATAACGGCCAAGATTTGAAGAGCCATCTGAGATCTAAAGCATCGATTCACGATCGAACATACAAGATTTCGTGGTTCTCTCTCTTCACACGATTACATGGTGTGATCCTGATGCTCTGAGGAAGATCCGACGGTCATAATGATTTGCCTCTTCAGATTCCATCTCGACCATTGACCTCATCAAGGAGACGATCCAACGGTCACGCCCACTTTCAAAACATTATAAAATCGCTCCCTTCGATGGAAAATGTATTATTAGAGTGTTTTGATTGATCAAGCATTTTAGAAAATTCAATCCTTGAATGTCTTGGTTTCTCCCTCTTCTAGACTTATTTCCGTGTCCAGGGAGTGCTTGAAAGAATCGGGAGAATTCACCACTCAAACTCCAAATATCAGTTTTTAAAAATATAAAATACAAAGGTTTGATACGGCAATCAATTGGATCATTTCGAACACTATTTTCAGATAGATTATGTGTTTTCCTCTAGTCTTTCATCATTTATCATTAGATTTTAATTTCAAAGCTTATATTAGATTAATGTTTAGAAATTTTATCGAATTCTCTCTCTTTGCCATCAAGTTTTCTCTCTTGATTTTTCTCTTTGATTTCTCCGTGAATACTAATCCACCTTTAGAGATTTTTTATTTTGTGGATTCGTCTTGGAGTCTAAAAATACTAATTTTCTGAATGTCTCATCTTAATTCATTGTCCGATTTGCTCAAACTTTGAATACATCTATAAAAATACCCTAATTGTTCGTAGATTCGACTCTTATTCACCATTATACAAGTCAATCTGTGATTAAACCTTCAATTTGGTGAGTTTGATATTTATTTTGATACAAGTTAATGTATTTTTAACGATCGCAAAAATTTATCTTGTTGTAAAGCCTAATTGTATTGAGTGAGTAAAGAAGATATTACAAGCCTCTATTTATAGAGGAGAAAGAGATAAATATAGAAATATAACCCATGTGAGACTGATATCCCAAGAGAAAGATAAAAAAAAAGAGCACTTCTAGAGGTCACCCATCCTAATATTGATCTCACTCAAGAACGCCTAACTTTGGAGTTTTATAAAAGCTACAGTAATGCACCCTCTAATGGGTTATATCTAACATAGATGATAAGAGTTGAATTTTCTCAATGTGGAATTGCTCTTGCTTCAAGATCACAATCACTCTTAGCTATCAATCAATAGGAGTTATTGATGGGATGTGAGGCTTGAGAAGCTCTAAAACAATTTTCAACCAAAATAATGATTGCAACGGAAGATGTTGAATCAAAACATTCAACAAAGTTGAAGCATAAAAATAGATGATCTCATCATCCATTTTAGATGATCCTATCATCTAGTATAGAATACAATTCATACTTATAGGGATCATTTGAAAGAGTTCTTCAACCTTTCAAGCATCCGGCCACTAACAGTATTCACACAATCTCCGGATGATCAGATCTCCTCTTGAACGCTCATCACCACGAGAGGAAGTGAAGAGAGGGGAGAAGTTCCAGTAGGCTTGCATGGGCACTTCTATTATGGTCATAATCCCCCTATTTAAGGAATATGAAATTTTCATAAAACCTTTATTATTATGTCTATATATGCCGATGTCCTTTGACCTTATGTGTGTGACCCTCTAGGTCTATATATCTCACCAATTAATGACTCTATCAACCCAATAACACTTATTGGTATATCTTATCAATTAACTATATCAACATATAGATTAATTGACTAAGGATCGATTTAACCCAATCAACAAGTTGAGTTGCTAACCCTGTGGGTTCTAGGCTACACCATGTGCTTTGAGAGATATAAAGTATATTAGAACTCTTTCATGGAACCTTGCCGTCATTCGTTACCGTGTAAATATAATCCTTCATCCACACGAGACTCATGAATGACTTAGGGTATGGTTAATTTTCAAATCCTAATCGGTCACTCAAGTTAGTACTGATGCGAGTAGGAAATCATCGAGAACAACTTCTCTAATATTTCCACTACCTTGGCCAAGGATTTAATCGTATCTCATTCCTTCAGCCGATCTTCTCATATACCGAGGGCGGACGATCTCATCTTAACCACTCAATCACCTTCGAGGAGTTCATGTCGTATCCAATCTATGACGTTTTGGAGATCCCATGGCTAGGTATTCTTAAGTCATAGTCAAAACATGATCATCCATCTACAAGATATCTTTGGTGTCTCACGTCAAAGGACTACGTACACAATCGTGACATGAATCAATTTGATTAAAAGTTTGGCATAATACCATTCAGGGATTGATACGGAACAATTCAATGAACTCTTTCTTCAAAGAGCACCCACTATCTATGCTTGGTGTCTCTACACCGATGGCCATAGGATCAGCCATACTCATTATATGAGTCAGATCAAATAGTGTTATTCTTTCTGGATAATTCGATGTCCTTCTTGAATATCCAATGAATAGGTATATTTAGAAAATACGTTTAAAGAGCATCGACACTGTATTATGATCTCATCATAATTCACTTGATTATTGCATATGTTTATGAACTTCATTGCAAAGATCACACAAGAAGGACAATGAATAAAATTTTATTTCAATGAATATAAACGAAAGATAAAAGTGTGATTGGCCTGTAGGCCACATAATATCCATCAGTTATTACAACTAAGACTTGGTGGAACTCATGGACTCTAATCAAAACACAAATCCAACAATCCATATTGCATGCGGCAATTGATCTATCTCAAATGGAAAATCCCACAAACACGTGTTGCGATCCTTGTTGTCCATTGCCTAAATGCGCACAATCAAATGGCCAAAATTGATCTTCACATTAATTAAGGGCTTATAGTTTTTAGAGGGTACATGGTATAATAACAGCTCATACACCCCTTCCATGGTATCATGTCAAAACAAAGTCCAAACTTACCAATTTAATGAATATATCTCGAATTGAGGGGTATAATGGTAAATAAGGGTCGAATCCACAGGGAAATAAGGAAATTTATGATGATCTCTTCGAATTTGATCAAATCGGATGATGAATTGATGATAGAAATTGGGGAAAATGGTAGATTATAAAAGAGAACTTCAAGACATTTCCACGGAATAAAAAATCATCAAATTTGACTTTGATTTTGCGGAGAAATTAAAGATCAAAGTGGGAGATGATTTTCGAAACTTAAAATCGCGATTAAACCAAAAATCTAATCTAAATTAAACTTAATTCATAATCTAAACAAAATTTAAACATGAATAGACTAAAGATTAGTAAAAATTGCTTCCACTAACCCAAGATTGCGATTGGATTAGCTTGATTAATCATCGGATCAAGACTTTTAATCAAAAATCCAAAAAACTGCGTTAATGAGATTCAAGCGTCGATTTCTTCCTCTCCTTTCGGCCAAATCTCGATCTTAAGCCCTCCGAAGATGCAGAATTGAGTGTAGAAGAGGATAGGATCGAGAGATTCAAGAGTATTGGTGTCTAAACAGATCAATTGGATTGATTTGCTCTCTAATGCTTTACAAATCGAAAGAACATCTCAATTTATAGGGCATTTAGGCGTAACCGTCTGATAAAATTTAATCGACGGTTCCGATGAAACGGTTCATCGTGAACCGTTTCAATTAAATCGCGGCCGTCCGATCTTGATGGAGCACTCGGATGAAGCCACGTGGATAGGCGTTATGAACCACATCAAACCGCTTCCATTGGATCGCGATCCAACGATCAGGATGTGTTTCCACGCGTTGCATCTGGGCTATTATAACTCCTGTTTAAAAGCACATGCGCGATCTGATGATCCAGTGGACTTCGGGCGCATGTGATTGATGTGCGATATTCACTTAGATCGCATCCGACGCCTTAAACGATGCCACATCGCCTGAAATAAAAAAATAAACGTGGAACATAGTCCCACACGGTAAAAATAAAAGGAAACTCTCAAGTATATAAGGTGCGACAAATTAAAGGGTTAGCGAATTCCGAATACGGAATGCTTATATGTACTATAACCCTAAGTATGATATATATAATATGTATCTGTGTCACATCCGTGCCACGCAGGCGCTCGCGTGGGTCCGCGTGGCTCTGCCATGTGGCCTTGCGTGCCACGTCGCATCCACGTGGATCCCGCGCGAAAATAAACCCCTTTTTGAATTGTTTTTAATACTTACGAATCGAAAATAAATTCAGAAAAATCTGGAAAAACCCCTAAAAATTAGAAAATTCATAACTTTCAAAATATCACTCTAAATTAATCCAAATTTCTTTCATTTGATCTGAAATTTAATTATCTATCATTCTAAAAGGTCAAAATTAATAAATAATGAGATTTTTAATTTCCATTTCAAAAATACATTGATTTCTTAAAGATTTTAATTTAAGAAAATATAAATAAATGTTTATAAAATGATTTCTCTCATTATTTTAACTTTAAAAACATCTATAATCTCAAGTAAAGATGGGTTATAAAATTATTTATCTTTAAATCATCATATTTAACCCTAATTTAAAGTATTTTGAGATTTTAATAACTTTTTCATGGAATGATAGATAAATACTCATAAATATGATAACATGCATAGAAATGAAATTATTTTTGCCTTAATTTGCATTAATAATCATGTTTTATCATGTCTAATTAGCATTTTATCACACATCACCTTCAATTTAGTTATATTATACTTGATGTATTTAAGTCATAGATAGGGTTAGATACAAATTACGAGTAAATTTTTAGTAAGACTTTAACAATTTTCCAGAAATTCTCTCTTTTACAGTCACAATAATCTTTCATCAATATCTCTTTTCTTTCAACTCCAATTGATAAATGGAATGTCCTCTCTTTCTAGACATTAAATTATATTTATTTTCAAGCCAATTACTTATGGATTCAACCTTCATTTGCCAATGTACTCAATCTTAATTATCATTAAATTGGATTAGGTTTATTTTTTATGCATAAAGGTATCCTTTATAATGTTCTTCAATGATCATGCATTTCAGGCTTATTTGTGACAAAATACATTCTAATTATTTTCTTTCCACTTCTTGACGTTAAGAATAGTGATGAAAAAATTTAAGTGTAGATTAGAAATTTTGATTATATAGTGTTTTGGAGAATTTCTAGAACTATTTCTTAAAACCTAGGATTTATGTTTTATTTTTGGCAAAATGGAGATATGTGTGTTGAGGTGGGCATGCGGTGCAAATGGTATTGTGCCATCAAGTGAGCAATAGCCATCCAAGCATGAATGGCATTGACATGGCAATCTAACAAGTGGTGTGTGGTGCACTTTTGGGGCATAAAGGTAGCACTACAAAGGTGCCTAGGATTTAGATTTTAGATGTATTATTAATTGCCCATAGGACTTTCATAATAATAATTTTAATAACCCTTTTATAGGTGATATTTTCCTTACAAAATCAATTTGCGACTAAATTATTTTTTTCCTTTTGCATGAACATGTGATATGGTAAGGTCCCTTGAACTGGAAAAACCCATTGAAGCCGTCGGATACAATGGGCCAAGATCCATGATCATTAAGAGAGTGGACCTATCACACACCATGATTCATTGTTTCTATTTCTTTGTGAGTGGAAAATCACAAGAAGATGTGTGGTTGATAAAAAAATGGTATCCTATTTCACTTTTGATTAGAAAATCAAGAGCAAATGCATGGCATTTTCACATTGAAAACTCCCTCAATTTGTTGAAATTACCTAATTAGATGGAAAATTTACTAGGGGGGTTGGTGAAGTATTTTGAAAAAATATTTATATATTTATATTTTTTTATTAAGCAATTGATTATATTCTCTAATCCTCACGTTGCTCATGTTATGATCTGAGGTCAATAAGTCTTCTAAAATTTTGTTCCAAACATCGAATGTAGCAAAAAACTTTAAATTGGATATTCAAAATACTGAGGCACCAAGAAGTGATGCTCATATCATCTATTATGTGTGAGAAAGCCATACTTACAAGGTTCACTTAGAGGATTTCTTAAAGCTATTCAAGTGTCTAGTCTCTAGAGGTATTCACACGATCGCTAGATGGTTAGATCTCCTCTTCAAAGCTCTTCATGGAGAGAGAAAAATACGAAAGGAAAGAATTTCCACAAGCTTCTTGGGATTTTCTCCCCTTATTTAAAAACATTTGGTATGTAAATATTTTTATGAAAACCCTCAAAATCATATCTATATCCATCAATATTCATAGACTTTATGTGTGTGACCCTCTATGTCCATATATCTCATGAGTTCATTCTCTTATTATTTTAAGAATTTGACTTTTTATAATGATAGATTATTCAATTTCTGATCCAACAAAATAAATTTGAATTAATTTGGAGTTGTATTTTGAAAGTTATGATTTTTCCAATTTTAGAGAATTTTATGGAATTTTTCTGATTTTATTTCAGTGTATTTTCGATTTTTAAGTATTTAAATTAATTAAAATAAAAGAAAAAAAGGGTACATATTTCGCGCGAGCCCACATGGATGCGATGTGGCACGCAAGGCCACGTGGAAGTACTACGCGGACTGCGTGAGTGCCTGCGTGGCATGATGTGACGTATGCATATTTATATTTATTCGTATTAGTATGGTTATAGTACATATAAGCATCCGATATTTCGGATTTAAGCTAACCCCGATATAAGTCACACGTAATATACCCGACATGTTCATTTATATTCTTCCGTGTGGGACTAAACCTCTTATTTCACGTAAATGCCGATCGTCGGATTTAATCGTGTCGATAATCGGGCGTTGATGCGGTAGACGCGAGGTCCACCTGATCTTTAATCATGCACGTGACTTAAAAGTGACTTAAGTGAATTAATCAAGACCATTCATCTCCGGAGTTATAACGGTCGATATTCAACGTATCTGATGGACCTCTGATCAATTGTGATCGTTGGATGGAGATCCAATGAGTGATCGAAGTGACGCGCCTCTTCACACAAATCAAATGCGGATACATCCTGACCCTCCATCAAAGATCAAACGGATGCGACTTAATCGCACCGTTTTGAACAAACGAAGCCTCATTGCGACCGTTGATCGCGATGCGCCCCTTCATCAGACGGTTATGCCCAATTTTGTCTTTAAATAGACTGTTCTTCGCGATCGGAAGCTTTGCCCTTGAATCTTTGAGAAATTCGAACTGTCCAGACACCAATTTAAGTGCCAATTTGATTTCTTCATGTTCTTGACTCGTTTCCGCGTCTAAGGAATGCTTGAAATCAAGATTTGATTGAGAGATAAAGGAGAAATCACATCTTGAACTTCAATTTCGTCTTCGAAAATGCGGAATGAAAAGCCATGCATCTGGCGATTAATTGGATCATTTCGAAGGCTACTTTGGGTTAGATTGCGTGTTTTCATCTTAATATTTCATCATTTAGTGTTAATTTTACATTTTGAATCATAGATTAAGTTTAATTTTGTTTTAATTTTGGTTTTAATCATTTTCGCGATACGAATTTTCTCCTATTTTCAAACTTCGATTACTCTGCGAATTCTCATCCAAATCACTCGATTTTTTATTCCCTGGATTTGAAATTGAGTTATCTTTCTTAATATAATAAAATGCATAATTTCTAATCTCAATTCATCGTCCGATTTGATCAAATTTCAAAGATATCTCTCAAATTTCCCTAATTCTCCGTGGATTTGACCCTTATTTACCATTATACTCTTTAATTAAATTAATTAATCATAAACTGGTAAGTTTAGGACTTTGTTATGACACTATGTCGTGTGTATTCAACGACCATACGAATTAGTCTCGTCAATAATAAAAAAAGGTCATCTATTCATAAGATGTCTTTAGTGTTTAGAGTCAGAGGACCACATACACAATCATGACATGAATTAAAGTAATTAACATATAGATATAATAGCACTCAGGGATTCATATAGATTAATTCACTGAACTCTTTATATAAAAAGCACCCAATATCTATCATCAGTGTCTCCACATTGATAGTTGATGGATATTATGTGGCCTATAAGCTAATCACACTTCTATGTATTTAATTTATGTTCCTTGAAATGAAATTTAGTCATTATCATTCTTCTGTGATATTTTCTATTCGTGTGATATTCAAGAAAGACATTGAATTATTAAAAAAAATAGCACTATCTGATCTGACTCATATAATGAATATAGCTGATCATTTAGTCATCAATATGGAGACAATAAGGATAAATAGTGGGTGCTCTTTAGAGAAAAGTTCACTAAATTTATCAGTATAAATCCCTGAATGGTATTATACCTAATTTTCAATCAAGTTGGTTCATGTCATAATTGTATATGTGGTCCTTTGACTTGAGACAGCAATGACATGTTGTGAATAGATGATTGTATTTTAATTATAACTTACAAATCCCTAGCCTTAGGATCTCTAAAATATCTAATATCGGATACTGCACAAAGTCCTTGAAGATGATTGTGTAGTCAAGATAGGATCTTCCACCCTTGGTATTTGAGAAGATTGACTCACATAATGAGATGCGATAAAATCCTTGGCCTAGGTAGTAAAAATATTGAAGGAGGAGTTCACAATGATTTCCTCCACACATCATTATAAACTTCAGTGACCGATTAGGGTTTGACAATTTATCATAACCTAAGTCATTCACGAGTTTCGTGTGAACAAAATATTATACATGCATAGTCATTGATGACGGCAAGGTTCCATACATGAGCTCTTATATACTCCATATCTCCTAGAGTACGTGGTTTAAACTGGCACCTAACAAGCTGGCAACTCAACCGATCGATTGGGTTAAATTTATCCTTTATTAATTAATTTATATGTTGGCATAGATAATTAATAAAGGTTGACCAATAAGGTGTTATTGGGTCCATAGAGTTATTAACTAGAGTGATATATGGACCTAGAGGGTTACACATATAAAGTCTATGGATATTGGTGGATATAGACATTTTTATGAGGGTTTTAATGAAAAATCCACATACCAAATGTTTATAAATAGGAAGAGAATGACCACAATTGAAGGAGTCAATGCAAGCCTTGTGAGAATTCTCTCCTTTCTTCTCTTTCTTTCTTGGCGAAGAGCTTTGAAGAGGAGATCCGATCATCAAGAAATCGTATGGATACCGGTAAAGGCTAGACACTTGAATAGCTTCAAGAATTCCTTCAAGTGAACCGTATAAGTATGTTTTCTTATTCATACTAAATGATAAGATCATCTATACTTTATACCTCACTGTTTCAAATATTTCATTCAATATATTCCTCTATACTCAAAACTCAAAATGACTATAGGATCAATCACACTCATCATATGAGTCAAATCAGATAGTCCTACTTTTTTTTTAATTTAATATCCTTCTCGAATATCCCACGAATAGAAATCTTTAGAACATGTGTTTAAACACTAGTGATCACTATATCATTATCTCATCTTAATTCACTTAGTCATTGCATATGCTCATGGACTTCATTGCAAACATTATACAAGAATGATAATGAATAAATTTCATTTCAATGAACACAAACAAAATACATGGACGTGTGATTAGCTTATAGATCACAAAATATTTATCAACTCACGTGGTCATTGAATACACACAAACTTGTGTCAAAACATGTTCCAAACTACTCAATTTAATGAAATAATCACAAATTAGATAGCATAGTAGTGAATAACGGTCGAATCCACATAGAATTAAGGTACTTTTTATGTATTCTTTGAAATTTGATCAAATCGGACAATGCAATGAGGTGAAAAATTAGGGGTTTTGATAAATTTGGAAAGATAATCGAAGGCGAATCCACATAATTAAAAATCAATAAATTTGGACCAAGATTTGCAAAGAAATCGACCGAACATGTCAGAGAAAAATTTCCAAATGAGAAAACCACGAAAAATCAAAATAAAAATTGAAATTTTCTGAATCTACGATTCAAAATTGAAATCCAATATTATAGGAAGAAATATTAGGCCGAAGACATGATTTCTAACCCAAGATAGTGCTGGAATTGATCCAATTTCTCGCCGGATCAAAGGCTTTTCATTCCGCAAATTCGCAGATGATCATTGGCATTCAAGAATCCATTTCTCCTTATTCTCTCAACAAAATCTCACTTTCAAGCACTTTATGGATGTGGAAATTGATCCAGAAGCAATTAGAAGCAAGAGATTCAAGGATTTTGGTGTCCATACAGTTCGATTACTTGAAAAACCCAAGAATGATTTACATTGTCAAAGAACATCTCAATTTATATGCAAAATTGGGCATGTCCATTGCACTTGAATCTTTATCTTCAATCAATGGCTCAGATGAAATGCTTGGATATGAATCATTGTCATTGAGTCGCGTCCGTTCGATCAAAGATTTCGCCACGTCGCGTGTGAAGAAGAATTTTCGCGCAATCGTGTTCGTCTAATCGGAAATCGACGTCCAAGATATCACCACACGTCCATCAAAGTCCACCGGGCACATTTAATCTCAGCAATTGTAACTCTTCAGATCAACGGTTGAGATTAAAATGTTTTAAAAACGAATCGTCGCCCAATCAGATTCCGCCGTGTACCCCTTCACTTAAGTGAAGATCGATGATCGCGATTAAGTTGCACGATCGGACGCTCCACATGATGCCACGTCACCTCCGCACATAAAAAAAATAAAAATAGTCCCACATGGCAAAAAATCAGAAATCTAATTGGTATATGTGTCTCGCGGTCTTAATGGGTTAGTGAAATCCATTAATGGATGCTTAACCCACTAATGACATGCGTAAATTCATGTGCACATTGTGTGCCACGTGGCGCGCACATAGTCCGCCACATGGCGACACATAAACACTAGCCATGTCAGCTGCCACATCAGCCACGATAAATGAAATATTTTTTATTCATTTTAATTGAAAATAAATCAAATTAAATTCATAAAAAATTCAGAAAAATTATAGAAAATCCCTAAAAATTAGATATTCATAACTTTTAAAATACGACTCCAAATTAATCCAAATTTATTTTATTAGATTAGAAATTAAATTATCTATCATTCTAAAAAGTCAAATTCATTAAAAAAAGATTAAAAGGTTTTATTTTAAAAATACACTCATTTTTTTAGAATTTAAAACTTAGAAAAATAAATGAGTGTATATAAAGTATTTTCTCTTATTATTTAACATTAAAACCTAATTATAATCCCAAATAAAAATGGGGATAATCTAATCTTAAAATATTTATCTTTAATTTATCATAATTATCCCTAAATTAGTGCATTTTTATATTATAATTTATTTTCAAAAAATGATAGATAAACACTAAAAATATGATACCATGCATTAGAATGGAATGTTTTACGTCTTAATTTACATTAGTAATCATATATTTTCATGTATAATTTTCATGTTATCATATAACAAAAAAAATTATATAGATAGGGTATCCAAACCTCTCAATCTAATCCCAAGATAAGAGAAGCCCCTTGGAGTCTTTCTTCACCTTGTTAGTCCCCTAGTGGCAATTACTCATTGGTTGTTAGTTAGACCCAAGTTCAAACATGAGCTTTCCATCTGACCTACTTAGCTCTCGATTAGTAACCTCGCTTCACCATTGTCCTTCGATACATTGCCGCTCGTCTTGTCTTCTATGGGCCAACTCCTAGACCTCTTTGTTTGTTGTTCCCTACTGCCCTTTGATCTGGCCCACCTCTCTAAAGTACTTGAGCCTTGTCACTGATCCAGGCACACACCAAGTAGGTCGATTTTCCTTCATCTTCCATGATCTTTTAAGGTGAAGAAAAAGTATGCGTTCAGTTAACTTTCTGCGGAACGAATTGATGTGGTCGTTAATTGCACACCGATTTGTGTCAAAAATAAATCCAAACTTACCAATTTAATGATTAAATCACGAATTGAAGGGTATAATGATAAATAAGGGTCAAATCCACTGAGAAATAAGGGATTTTTGAGAGATCTTTTGGAATTTGATCAAATCAAATGATGAATTAAGGTGAGAAATTAGGGAAAATGATAGATTTGGAAAGATAACTCCACAGAATCAAAAATCACTCGATTTGGATCAAGATTCGCGGAGAAATCAATGAATGAATTAGAGAGAAATTTCCGAACGCGATTAAGAGAAATCAGAAATTAAAAGACTAATTAAACTAAATTAACGATCCTAAATTACAAGTTGATGATACATGACGAAAGATTAGGAGGAAAACACGTAACCTAACCCGAGATAGTGATCGAAATGATCCAATTAATCGCCGGATTCAAGGCTTTTCATTCCCCGATTTCGAAAATGATCTTCAGTGTTCAAGAGGCGAATTCTCCCTAATCGATAGACGAAATCTCACTTTCAATCACTCCGTGGACACGGAAATTATATGATTATTAAAGAAAATTAAGACTTAACACATTCCATTTTTATGGATGTTATCATACTTTGATTACATATCTATTATTTCATGCAATTTTAAGTCATAATCTCAAGATGTATTATTTTAGTAATAATTATGCATAATTAAAGAATATAGTTTACAGAAGATTATTCCCATCTATATTTGATATTATAACTAAGTTTTAATGTTAAATAATAAGAGAATATATTTTTTATATACTCATTTATTATTCTAGTTTTATTTTCAAATAATAGTGAGTATATTTTTGAAATAGAAATTTATTCAATTGTTATTTATTAAATTTTATATTTTAAAATGATAGACTATTTCTGATCCAACAAAATAAATTTGGATTAATATGGAGTTGTAATTTGAAAGTTATGAATTTTCTAATTTTAGAGACTTTTTTGAATTTTATTGATTTTTCTAGATTTCTTTTAAATTTATTTCTATTTAAAACATTAAAAAAATCAGTTTTATATATGCGCTGACGTGATAGCTGACGTGGTAAGTGCTCATGTGTTGACCCGTGGCGACGTGTGTGCACGATATGTGGCACGCGTGCACGCATCATTAACGCACGTCATTAGTGGTTAAGCACCCCATTTAGGGATATAAGCTAATCACTAAATACCGCACCCTTTTATATGCGATTTTTGCCTTGATTTTTACAATGCGGGACTATGTTTTTATGTTTTTACGCAGGTGTTGTGGCGTGCTTAGAATCGTTCGATCAGCAAAAATAAACCAAATTTAATCTCAGCCCCTCATTTTCACTTAAGTGAGGGCGAACGTGATAGCATTTGAGTGGATGACAATTTGTTTTATTAAATGGATCAATCATGGCCATTCATTTGAGGATTTTTAACGGTCAGGATTTGAAGAGCCATCAAAGAATCTGAAACATTGATTCACGATCAGACGAATGAGATCTTGCGATGCTCTTTCTTTGGGCGATCACGTGTCACGATCCTGACACTCCAATGAAGATCTGAAAAACGTGACATAACCATAACAATTCACCTCTTTGGATTTCATTGCAATCGTTGATCTCATCAAGGAGAAGATCCAAAGGTCATGCCCAATTCAAAAAATTATAAATTCTCTCTCCTCGACAAAAAAAAATGTAGTCTTGGATGTTTCAAGTAATCAAATTGTTTAGATATCTCAATCCCAAAATCTCTTGAATTTTTCCCCTTCTAGACTCATTTGCTGGTCCAAATAGTGGTTAAAAGGGAGATTTCATTAAATGAATAGGGAGATTTCACCTCTTGAATGTTGAATATTATTTTTGAGAATGCAGACTAGAAAGCCTTTGATCCGGTGATTAATTAGATCAATTTGAGCGAGATTATGTGTTTTCCTCCAAAGATTTTGTCATGTATCATCAGATTTTAGTTTTAAAGCTTAGATTGGATCTACTTTTAGAAACTTTATCAAATTCTCTCACTTCACGATTGAATTTTCTATCTAGATTTCGCTCCTTGATTTCTCCGCAAATAATGATCCAAATTCAGTGATTTTTTATTTTATGGATTCTTCTTGGAGTTTTTTTTCCAAATATAAAAAAATCCCTAGTTTCTCACCTCAATTTGTCATTCGATTTGATCAAATTTGAAGAAGACCTAAAAAATTCTCTATTTATTTGTGGATTCGACCCTTATTCATCATTATACTAATTAATTATTGATTAAAACTCTAAATAGGTGAGTTTCAAAAAATTTCTGACACGCACTTGTGTGTTTTCAACAAACTTGCGAATTTGTTTCGTCAAGGACCACCTATACAACTATGATGTTAATCAACATAATTGATAGTTTATCGTTAAGCGCTAAGTTTATCGTCTTCAACCAGACTCGTTTAAGCTCATATTCTCCAAAAATTGATGCGATTATTTTGAAATAAAACTTGATGTATGATAAGAAATTTCCTCAAGATCCAAACCATAATTATCCTTTTTATGAATAATAAATCATTATACTCCATGGTTTGAAAGTGAAATTAAGAATTTTATGCATGAAATTCAAATCATATCATCAGATCATATTCATGTAATCACAAATTAGTGGAGATAATATATTATAGATATATTATGCTATAGATATAAATATAGAGATATAGAGATATTTTTCGAGAAAAATTTTTCTATCGATAGAGCGGTTGAAATTCAGATCATTTCGAATCTATCATGGCCTAAGTCTATGCAGAGCATGGCTTCGATGCGGCCTAGGACGATGAGAAACTCTAAATAACCCTAGTACATCAGGCTTTTTCGTATCGAATCGTTAATTTCAATAAAGATAAAAATTTCAACAATGATTTAGAAAAACAAGTCATGCGTGATTCCGTGAGAGCATGGCCCTCTCAAAACGATACATGTGAGCAATAGACCGTAATCCTTAGAAGAGGGAAAATTACTCAAGATGGCATCGAGTTGAGGATCATTTAAGATAAATTTAATCTTCGGAAGGCAATAAAACATGTTTTCTAAATGAATGACATCTCATGAAAATAATTATATACTACTAATTATCAAATAGTGGCAAAGATCATATCTGGGTGTCGGTATCCGCGAGTGTTTATAATTTCTTAACGCGATTTTGAAAAAGGATCGCCCGTAATCCGTAGAGAAGGGGTCGAATTCACTTATTCTCGTCGAATTAAGGATCACGAAGATAGAATTAACTTTGGATCACTCAAATTATGATCGATGCGAGTTAAATTCAAGAAATAAAAGAAAAATCCGATGTTGACCAAGTCAAAATTGACGAATTTTCTCAAAAACATGCCTTAAATTCCACGGCAACGGCGCCATTTGACGAGACGAGACCGCGAGGTCATCAATTTCACACGGTCTCGCGTCAAAAATTATTCCGAACTTACCAATTTGGGGAATTAAGAGTGAATTGAAGGGTATAATGGTAAATAAGGGTCGAATCCACAGGGAATTTAGGTATTTTCGAGATATCTTTTAGAATTTGGTCAAATTGGACGATGAATTGAGGTGAGAAATTAGGGAAAATGGTGTTTTTAGAAAGATAACTTCAAGACGAATCCACGGAATCAAGAATCATCGAATTTGGACTTGATTTCACGGAGAAATCGCAAATTGAAGTGGAGAGAAATTTTCGGACGTTAAAATCGTGATTTAGAATGAAAATTTATGAAATTGAAATCTAAAACCTAATCTAAACGAAAATTAAAGATAATAGGAAGATAATCTAGGAAAAACCGCTTCCACTAAACCTGTTTAGCGATCAAAACGAGGTGATTAAGCCGATTAATCACCGAAAACGTCAAGAGCGTCACGACCGGCTTCAAGCTGCAATTTCTCCTTCGATTCTCCACCAAATCTTGATTTCAACCCCTCCATGGATGCGGAAATGAAAGAGGAAGAGGATGGAATCAAGAGAAACGAGTGGATCGGTGTCTAGAAAAGTCAATTTGATTGAAATCCAACTCAAGTGCATACATCGACGAAGAACAAGTCTATTTAAACGAAATTTGGGCGTAACCGTCCGATCGTTTCGATCGACGGTTATAATGAAACGGTCCACGATGGACCGTTTCAGTTAAGTCGCAATCGTCAGATTGAAGATGAACGGCCTGGATGATCCGATGAAACGCTTTTAAAAAAAACGCTCCGATTTAGCCCCTTAGATCGCGATCCGACGGCTGAGATGCGATCCGCGCCGACGCATCTCGGCCGTTATAACTCTTTTAAAAATGCCACGTGCGTGATTGATCGTCGGTGGTCCACGGCGCACGCGATCGACGCGCGTCAATCGATCGCCTGTTTGATCCGTCGCCCCTCGTCGCGCCACGTCGCTGAAGTCAGGGCCGTTATAACGCCCTTAAATAGCACGTGTTTGATGTCTGATCCGTGGACCGTGATCACGCGATCAACGCGTAGATCTTCCGATGCGCCGCCAATCCGACGCTCCTCGTCGCGCCACGTCGCCTGAAAGGTAAGAATAGCGTGTGGATTAGTCCCACACGGAGAATATTATAAGAAACCGTCGGGTTTATAACACCCGACGGTTTAAAGGGTTAATACCCTTCCCATCTACGGAAGGCTGAAGACCCATTTTCTTATATATAATAATAATATACTATATATATATTCCGCTGCGCGGGTCCGCGTGGCGCTGCCACGTGGCCTTGCGTGCCACATCACCTCCGCGTGGGACCCGCGCCCATTTTGCAACTTTTTTATTTATTTTAATCTATTTTAAATCGAAATTAAATCGGAAAAATCAGGAAAAATCCAGAAAAAATCCCTAAAATTGTAAAAATCATATCTTTTAAAATACAACTCCAAATTAATCCAAATTTCTTTCATTTGATCTGAAATTTAATTATCTATCATTCTAAAAATTCAAAATATTTAAATAACAAGAGATTTAATTCTTATTTCAAAAATACATCCAGTTCTTTAAGATTTTAACTTTAGAAAATTAAATGAATGTTTATAAAAATGATTTCTCTTATTATTTAACTTTAAAAACCATTTATAATATCAAGTAAAGATGGGTTATAAAATCTTTAATCTTTAATTCATCATAATTAAACCTAAATTAATGCATTTTGAGATTATAACATAAAATTGCATAGAATGATAGAAATGCACTCAAAGTATGATAACATGCACATAAATGTAATGTTTTATGCCTTAAATTGCATTAATAATCATGTTTTATCATTTTAAGATTGCATGTTATCAATGGGTGGCTATTTATAGTTCTTGAACGAAAGAGAAATTACTATTGAAAAATTAAAAAAAATGAAAATAAATTGCAAAATAAACTATAAAAATAAACCCTAATAACAGAAGAAGCTTAGTTTCAATGGTATGGCTAGCATATTTGCCCCCATCAATCTTCCCCACTTGGAGAACTAGACTTAAGAGAGTACGTGAGAGAACATGAGACCAGCAATAGTGGTGAAAATTCATGTGGAAATTCCCCATAAATCTCTAACTGGAGAAATAGGCACAAATGAGGAAGTGGAAGAACATGAGGCCAAGGGTGGAGCAAAAGCCATAGCAAATCGGCAAACCTAGAAGAAAGATGGAGAGGTAGGCCTAGGATTGGCTTATTGACAACATGAAATTTTAACAAGTAATTATACGATTATTAATGCAAATTAAGGCATAAAATATTCCATTTTTATGTATGTTATCATACTTTGAGTGCATATCTATCTTTCCATATAATTTTAAGTTGTAATTTCAAAATGCAATCTTTTATAGATAATTATGCATTTTTAAGAATATATTTTAAAGTAAATTACTCTCATCTATATTTGACATTATAATTGGGTTTAAATAATAAGAGAAAATACTTTTTTATATACTCGTTTAGTTTTCTAAGTTTTTACTTCTAAGAGAAATAAATATATTTTTGAAAGAAAAAATTATTCTCTTGTTATTTAAATATTTGAATTTTTATAATGATAGATAATTCAATTTATGATCCAAGAAAACAAATTTGGATTTATTTGGAGTTATATTTTGAAAGAACTGAATTTTCTAATTTTTTAGGGATTTTTCTAGAATTTTTCTATTTTTTATGAATTTATTTGGATTTATTTTAAATTAAAAAGAATAAAAAAAATTAGACTTTATTGTGTTCTGAAGTGACAAGAGCGAAAAGGACGTCGCCACGTGGCAGCGTATGAAAATACCACGTGGCGCACGTGTATGTGTGCACACGTGTGTGTGTGCGTGTGCCCACGTGTGCGCATATACGCGCGTGTGTGTAATTAGTGAGATAGAGCACTCTTTTCAAAGTTAAGTTATCTCATTAATTATGTATACCTTATATATATATATATATATCGAATCATCTTAATTTATGTCATGTGGGACTATCTTTTTGTTATAATATGCGCAGGTGATGTGGCATCACGTGGAACGTTCGATTCGCGTGTTAAATTGAAACCGTCGATCCTCACTTAAATCGGGGTACACGACGCAATCAGATTTGACGATGATTCGTATTCTAAAAATTTTAATCTTAGCCATTTATTTGAGGAGTTCTAATGGTTGAGATTAAATGCACTCGATGGACTTCTGTGGACACGTGGCAACATCTCAGGCACTCGATGCAGATTGAACGACAGGCGTTACGCGACGATTCAAATTCACAAGAACATGTGGTTTCATCAGGGTGCTCCATTTCGGATCAAACGGATGTGACTTAAAGATAACGACTCGTAGTCTGGCGTTTCATCTCAGTTGTTAATCAAAGATGAAACGCCAAATCCGATAGAAAAAATGTATTCTTGGATGTTTTCGAGTAATCGAATTGTCTAGACACCACCATCCTTGAATCTCTCACTTTCTTCTTCTACTAAACTCATTTCCACATCTAAAGAGTGGTTGAAAGTGAGATTTAGTTGAAAGAATAAGGAGAATTTGCCTCTTGAATGCCTACGATCGTCTTCGAAATCACGAAATGAAAAGCCTTTGATCTGGGGATCAATTGGATCATTTCAATCGCTATCTCGGGTTAGATTATGTGTTTTCCTCCTAATCTTGTGTCTCGTATCATTAGATTATAATTTAAAATCGTAGATTAGGATAATTTTATATTTTATTTTGAATTTCTCTTTCTTCACATTCAGAAATGTCTACCTAATTCGCTCTTTGATTTCTCCGCAAATCTTGATCCAAATCGAGTGATTTTTTTATTTCATGGATTCGTCTTTGAGTTGTCTTTCCAAATCTATCAAAATCCCTAATTTCTCACCTCATTTCATCATTCAATTTGATCAAATTTAAAATAATACCTAAAAAATACCTTAATTCTCCGTGAATTGGACCCTTATTCACCTCTATACTATCTAATTCATGGTTATTTCTCTAAATTGGTGAGTTTGAAATATTATTTTGACATGTGCCCACGTGTTTTCAACGACCTCGTGGATTCGCTTCATCACTTATGGTATCATAGTTTTTAGGGCATTGGAAGCTCAGCCATTGCCAAAGGGCTAGCAAAGCCATTGCATCTTGGCTCAAGTCATTGTCATTGGTCATGGTCGTGTTTGTTGAGTGGAGGTGAGAAAACTCTAGTAACGCTAGTGGATCTAAGCATAAATTTTCCATGTTGGCCTTTATAATCCATAAGTCAATTTATGTTGGTCAACCCCATCAATAAAGCTTCTTACATAGATGGAACTGAGATGTATCGAATACGCTTGATGGAAGCAACAAGGGGTACATGAAGAGCTTGGGCATGTGTGGGCATGTGACAGGAAACTTTCACTTGTACACTATGTCAAGGACCTAAAAAGCTCATGTAGTGGATGTACTTGTGTTCATGCAATACTAATGTGGATTGTGTATAGAGCGCATGTGGCACTCTCTACATTCATACATGGCATTGTGGGTGTTTCATGCATCGCACATGGGGGAAGAAGGCAAGATCCAACATGGTGATGACAGCTATGGGTGGCGGCAAATCTTGAGTGCACACTTATAAAAAAAAACTCTCAACTCAAAATATTTCTATAAATTCTATTATATGGGTGGACTATTTATGGGCCTTTGAGGAACGAGAAAGTATTATTTAAAAATTAAAATATAATTGAAATGAATTAGAAAATAAATATAAGAATAAACCCTAATAATAGAATAAAATTGTTTATGATGGTGCAGCTAGCATGGTTACCACATCAATCCTCCCCACTTAGAGAACTCAACTAAGGAGAGTAAGTGAGAGAGTATGAGACTAGAAGTGGTGGTAACAATTCCCTTGGTTGTTCCTCCTCACTTTTTCTAAAGATCACCCAATGCCTCACCTTAGTGTCTCCTGACAAATGGTCATTAGATCAACCACCTATCATCACATAAGCAAGAGAAAGCATTTCTATTTTATCCAGATACCCAATACTTTTCTTAGATATCCTATGAAGAAGAAAAATTTAAAATACATATTTACAGATAAATAATCATCATAGTATTATCTGATCAAAATTTCTTACCATAGCACAAATCCTTGGACTTCATATTAAACATCACACAAGTATCATAATGACATAAGTTTTATCATAAATGTGATATGTAAAGTGTGGTTGGCTTCAAGACCACTTATTACCAACAAGGAAAACCCTCTTCATTCTCAACTAATGTGGCACCCTAAAATGGATGACTGAGATCACCTAAGAATGATTCATAAGGAAAAATCATTTTCTTCCTACAAGTGAAGAAAAAACATGAATAGTTGAACTGTAGATGAGAGAGAAAAGATAGAGTAAAGAGTAAGAGATATAAAAGATTAGAAAATTAGAAGGGGATTAAGTGTTAGGATCTTATGCTCCACAACCCTTTAAAATTTTGATCAAAACATCAACCACTATGAAAGACATTCAATCAAATATTTAAAACATCGGGGCACCAAAAAGCAATGATCATAGTACTTAGTATAGATTAAAGTCTATACTTACATGGTTCATTGAAGGAGTTCCTTAAACTTTGATGAAGTATCTGGTCTTTAGCTATATCTACACAACCAACAAACGATTGGATCTCCTCTTCAATGATCTTCACTAAAAGAGAACAAAAAGAAAAGAGAGAGTTCTACAAAACTTATATAGGTACCTAGAATTGTAGTCATTCTCTCCTATTTATAGACATTGGGTGCTTAAACTTTTTTAAAAAACCCTCAAAATTATGTCTATACCACTAACATCCATAAATCTTGTGTATGACTCTCTTGGTCTATATATTTTGATAATAAATAAATCTATAAAACCAATAACGTTTATTGGTCAACCTTATCAATTATATATATCAAGAGTTAAATTAATTAACCAAGGATAGATTTAACCTAATTGACAAGTTGAGTTGCCAGCTCATAGGTGTCAAGCTACACCACAATCTCTAAAAGATATTGAGTAAATAAAAACTCATTTATACAACCCAAAACACACAAACAATGAAACTGATAGAGAGAGAGAGAGAGAATTTCCATTTTCCTGGAAGTGACTGACTAAAGAAATGAAAGTTTGCAAGAGGGAAAAACTTATTCTCAATGTCAACAGTGGTGCCTTAAATGATACACAGAAACTAGTTGAGATAATATAAAGTGAGTGATTTGGGTCACCATTTTCACGACATAAAAATTGACGCAATCCAAAAATAAAGAGGCGATAATTTTACAACAAGCGGTGACTTAAATAAAACAAGAATTCTTGATACAAAATAATGTAGATCAGTTGGGTCTTCAATTCACTATGAGAGAGTAAGTAAATGATACAAAAGCTCTTAACAGTACAAAGTGGGTCTCTTGGTGTATCATTTCACAGGCATAGAAATTTCTAGAGATCTTAGGCAGATTAGACGGAGTAGACCATATGCAAAAAACCGAGATCGTCGAAGAAATTCATGCAAAGTAATCTGGAGAGAGCAATTTGGGTCAACCATTTATCATGTATTTGGAAATGGAGAGCAAACAAGAAACCCTAGAAGGAGTATATAAGCAAATGTCACTTGGGTAGTCACTATACTGCGTGAAAACAAATGCCATTTGAGAAATCTAGACAGATCTTGAAGGGGGCCAATCTGGATATCATTTTCATGTGTGAAAACAGTCGTACAAGAAATTCGTAAGAGAGACAGTGCGGCGACCTATTTGTATCATTATTTGACTATTTTGAAAGCTGAGGGGTGAGAACGGAAATTCTAGGTAGAGAATATAAAGTGTATCATCTGGTTCATCATTTTTCCGTGGAAAGACCGATGTGATGCAGAAATTCTAGAAAAGGAACATTCGGTCATTTGGGTCACCATTCTACAGTGAGCAAAAGCTAAATCATGCAAATTGCAAAAAAAAAATACACGAAACGTTAAAAATTGCCTGCATATTTGTGAGCGATTGTTCTTCTGAGATCAAATCAAGAAGACATAAGGATGAGCATTAAGCATTATTAAACAGGACTTATCAAGATTACTGGTCATCTGGGCCATCATTTTACTATGAACAGAAAGTGAATCAATCATTAAAAAAATAATCTGGGAATTGAAGTAAAGATCACAGCATATCTGCACATGGTTATTCTTCGGAGATCAAATCAAGAAGACATCAGGATGAGCATTAAGCACCACTCAACTGGGCCTCAAAAGTTAACTTGTCAAAAACCTGCACAAAAAACGTCAAAATGACAAAATTGAACTATGGAAAGGAGAAAAGGATGATGCAATGATAAGAGTCAACTATACACAGACAATTGGATAAAACAAAAATGTAAATTAAAGAGGCATAAACTCACTCGAAAGAATCAATATACTACAGTCATAAGTGATCTGCGGCACTCTTAATCCCGAAGACCTAGCTCAAGCTCAAGCTCGTCGTCCTCTTCGAAGAGTCTCAGAAGACGGGCATGTTGTTCTTCTCTCTTCTTCTTCTGCCACTGCTTGTACAGAAGGACTGAAAGCAACACAAAAGCAAGCACTCCGAGGAATATGTAGAATAAGTTAAGTCCAGAACTGCCACCAGCACTTGAAGGATTATCAGCCAGACCTGTAAATAAAAAATGGGAAGGCCCGTAAAAGAATAGAAAGTCCTCTAGAAAGACAATTGTCTGGCTACTTATATTTTCTAAGATAAAAGATAAACTGAAAATTTTTTTTGGCCAGCTCTATTTCATTAATTCCACCACTGATCCATCGATTCCATTAATATTTGCCTCATTTGATAAACACTGTTTCAACATATTCCTTCTTCTCAATTGTTTTTCCAATTTCAGCAACCGAAAGCCTATGCACTAGAGTTCAGATAAAAAATTGACGATGATTTAGCTGAAGAGAAAGATGAATGTAAGAAGAAAGGTTCTCTTCCTCACTTAACCATA
>CM044117.1:8425559-8461928 GCA_024174645.1 Lemna minuta | reverse complement strand
TGTAGAGCGTCCGATCGAGTGATTTAATCACGATCATCAATCGTCACTAAAGTGAGGGGCTACACGGCGCACTCTGATTCATCGACGAATCATTTTAAAACCATTTAATCTCAGCCGTTTATCAAAGGAGTTAACAGTTGAAACTAAAACCATTCAATGGAACCCGTGGACACGTGATCGCATTTAGAGCGTCATATGAAGATCAAACAGCAGGAGTTTCATGTCTTTCTTCTTCATGCGCAATTTGGCAAAATCTCAGCGGCTCATCTTCGATCCAACAGACCCGATTTAAACGTAATGATTCACATCTAAGAATTTCTTCGAAGCCGTGGATCGAAGATTAAATGTTCGATTTGACGATTTCACCCAAGTCTCTCTATAAATACACTTGTTCTTTGACGATGTAAAGCATTCTTGGGTGTTTCGAGTAATCAAACTATTTAGACATCTCAATCCTTGAATCTCTTGCTTTCTTCATCTTCTAGATCAATTTATGTGTCCAAGGATTGTTTGAAAGTGAGATTTTGTTGAGAGAATAGGGAGAAATCGCTTCTCGAATGCCGACGATCATCTTCAAATTTACTGAATGAAAAGCCTTTGATCCGGTGAGCAATTGAATCAATTCGAGCGCTATCTTGGGCTAGAATTCATGTTTTCCTCATATCTCTCTTTCTATAACATTAGATTTCAATTTCGAAACGTAGATTAGTCAAATTTGATATTTAATTTCTATTTTCTCTCTCTTCACGTTCCGATTTCTATCTAATTTTTCCTTGTTGATTTCTCCGCGAAACTTGATTTCTTGGATTCATCTTTGAGTTATATTTCTAAATATATCAAAAGCCCCAATTTCTCACCTCAATTCACAGTCTGATTTGATCGAATTTCAACGAGTTTCTGGAAAATATCTTAATTCTCCGTGGATTCGACCCTTATTTACCTCTATACTATCTAATTCGTGATTATTTCTCAATAATGGTGAGTTTGGTATTCGTTTTGATGCGAGTCCACATGTATTCAATGACCTTGCGGCCTTGCTTCATCACACCCGAATCTAAGATCCATGTCGACTTAGGTTCTTGAGGAATCTTATGAGATTAAATTTTATTGAGGATTTAGAACTAAATTGAATTAGCAACTAATGTTGACCCAATTATTGAAGATGAGGTTGAAATGTAAGCTTCCATTTTTTTAGCTCAATCTTCTCACCCACAAAACACTGGAGGGAGGCTGATGCCTAAGAAATGGATAGTTTTCTCCCTGCCTGAAGTTGGGTCATGATATGGCTTTGGCTCAAAGTAGTTGGCCTTCCATGGATTTTCCAGCAAGTCTCTTTGGTATTTTGGTGTTTTCCACATAAATCACATCAAAGAGAATCTTTAGTGTCCCTTTTTTTCTTTTGGAAAGATTTCTTTGGATTCCAATAACATGCTAACTAAACATGTAAATACATGATTATTAATGCAAATTAAGACATAAGACATTCCATTCTAATGTATGTTATCTTATTTTTTAGTGTTTGTGTATTATTCTATGAAAACGTTATTATAATCTCAAAATGTATTAATTTAGGGTTAATTATGATGAATTAAAGAAAATATTTTTATAAACCATTGTTACTTGAGATTATAATTAGTTTTTAAGGTTAAATAATACGAGAAATCACCAGAGAAATTAGTTTTTTTATACACTCATATATTTTTCTAAGTTTTAAAATCTAAAAAAATAAGTATATTTTTGAAATAGAAATTTATTCTCTTGTTATTTATTAAATTTGACTTTTTATAATTGAATTTATGATCCAATGAAACAAATTTGGATTAATTTGGAATTGTATATTAAAAGATATCAATTTTTTTAATTTTTATGGATTTTTTCTAAATTTTTATAAATTTTTATTAATCTAAAATTGATTTATTTGATTTGAATTCAATTTTATAATCGTGCAGGTGACATGGCAGCACAAGGAGCATCCGATCCCGCGATTAAATCCCGACCGTCGGTCATCACTTAAGGCGGGGGGCTACGTGGCGCAAATCTATTCGTCGAGAAATCATTTTAAAATGATTTAATCTCAACTGTTGATATGAGGAGTTATAACGGCTGAGATTAAAACCAACGAAATGCATCTGGAGCGTCGGATCAAGATCAAACGGTGACGATTTGATGCTTTACTCATAATGTGGGCGACGTAGCTTCATCTCGACGGTCCATCTGATGTCCAACGGTCATGACTTAATCGTAATGATTCACACTCTTGCATTCTATTAGAGCCCTTGATCGAAGATTAAATGCTTGATCAGTCAGTTACGCCCAATTCACCTTATAAATATAGGTGTTCTTCAACATTGTAAAGCATTCCAGGGCAATTCGAGAAATCGAATAGTTTAGACACCAAATCACTTAAATCTCTTGTCCAATCGCTTCCAGATCAATTTCTGCATCCACGGAGTGCTTGAAAGTGAGATTTTGTTGAGAGAATAGGAAGAAATCGGCTCTTGAACATCAACGATCATTTTTCGAATTCGGTAATGGAAAGCCTTTCATTTAGCAAATAATTGGATCAATTCGAGCGCAATCTTGGGTTAGAGATCATATTTCATCCTAATCTTCCTTCGTCTAGCTTTAGATTTTAATTTCGAATCATAATTTTAGTCTATTTCAATTTAAATTTCAGTTTTTTGTGATTTTTAATTTCAAAATTTTCTCTCTTATTCACTTAATAATTTCTTCGCGAATCTTGATCCAAATTCAGTGATTTTTTATTCTGTCGATTCATTTTCAAGTCTTCTTTCTAATAATTTCCCTAATTTCTCACCATGATTCATCGTCTGATTTGATTGAATTTCAAAAGATCATATGAAATTATCCTATTTCTCTCTAGAATCGACCCTTATTCACCACTATACTCCTTAATTTATGATTCTTTTATAAAATTGGTGAGTTTAGTATTGGTTTTGACATGAATTGGTGTGTAATCAACGACCACATCAATTTGTTACGTCAGATTCCCATGTTGATGACTTGGAATTGATTTGTTTGCGAGTACTTTTATAGTTGTAAGATGGTGATTTATTGGAGATGGACTTATATTAGCTTTCGCAGCCAAAGGTTTGGCTATCTACTTGTGTCAACACACCTAATGCATTAAGCCGACCCTCTTCTTTCATAGCATGAACTACCGCTTCCATAAAAGATAATTTTGTTTCTCGATTGAATAACATACTTTGCATGTTTTCAAAGTCTAGCCATAATCTGGTCAAAAAATGGTAATGTCTTCCTTTGAGAATATACTCTCTAGCTGTTGGTTTTATAGGTAATGATCTATAATAATCAATTTCATTCCATACATTTGAAAACTCATTTGAATATTGTATCACACTACATTGCTCTTCTAAAATTTCCATTTCCCTTCTATTTAGATTTGATGTCCATGATTCATCATCCTTTTGAGAGTAAAGTCAATTCATCACTTCCTAGATATCCTTCACCGAAGTGTAGCACACGAATCAATTAGTTAGCTTTGGTTGCATAGAGTCCATCAACCAAATGTATCAAATATCTTCCTCATTGATACATTTGGGAAAATTTGGTTCTCCTAGTTTCAGACATGCCTTTGTTAGATGGTCATCTATGAAGCAACACCATTGGTAAAGATTTCTACTGATGAATAGATTTATTAGCGCCATTGGAGGAAGGTGCATGAGGGTCACAATACTGTGAGGTACCAAAGGAGCGAGGGAAAGATTTGGCTGCTCGTCATTAGACGATGTAGTAGAATAGGAACCTTCTCCCTTCAACATACTTGTGGAGTGAAAAAATTGTGTAAATAAAGTGACACACGCTAAAAAAAATCAACAGTCAAAATCTACAAGAGGGTATCTAGTAGTATCCCAATCCTTGCGAGCAAGTAGTTCAAGAACTGCAATTTAGTCAGACAAGCAAATGAAGGCTTTATTTTTATTTTATTTTCATTTTCTTCATAACCTCCAATGGATTTAGAGAATGGGAAATGATCGCTGAAGAAAATCTTTACCTACCCCTATCTGCTTGCACCCCCAATTGATAGGCAAACCAAGAGGCAATGATAAGAGCAAATTTCACTTATATTTCTGCTCTAGGGCCAACACTAGTGCATGCATGTGTCACAAAATGGCAAACTAGATCATAGGAAAGATGAGTGAAGGACTTTCCTAAATTCAGAACTATAGATCAGGACCTAAGGTTTTTGTAGGTTGGCCGATGATGCAATGTTCCAAAAGATAAGTAAATCGGGATGTCACCAGCCACATACCAAAGGCTTCAAGAATCTCCTACATGATTTCTGGTGTGAGCTCTTAGAACTTCATATTGATGATCATAAGCTCTAATACCATGATATAAAGCATCAAGAGAGATTACAAGAGACATGTCTTTAGGAAAAAAGTAAAATTTATCTTTACTGATCATTACCGAGCCCTATATATAGGGCTTGTTACATTGGAGAGGTAATTTTGGGGATGCAATATTACCTTGAGTGTACACTATATAATGGTACTTTCATATAACGGTCATCTTAGGTAGTTTACAATAACACCCTATGATCTTCTCCAATTTCTAATGTGTTATTCTATATCTTAATAAAAATGATAGACAAAAGTTAACTATATGTTTAACTGGTCTAGGGGGGGTTAATTTGGCCCATTAGGGCACATTATTCTAAGACTAATACTCCCCTTAATCATCCCCATGCAAGTGCCACTTTCGCACTGCATCGCACCCTCAAGCGTTGCCATGCGCCATCACGTCTGCTTGCTTTGCCAATCAGTTGCACAAAATGAGCCTTAATTTGGTTAATTTTCACTTAAATGTATTCAAAATAAATTAAAAAATATTTTAAAATACAACTCTTTTCTAATCCAAATATAAAAAAAGAAATTATACATCTATCTTTCCATGCCATCAGATACTAAAGTAGACTTGTGATGGTAGCCTTCCTGACGTCACATAGGCATATGATTGGCCACTGCTACACCTAGAAGAGGGGTACACAATGACCATGTCACATCCCAAAAGGAGGGTTGAGACTCTTTGCCACCTTGCCAAAGAGTAGCAGTCACAACAAACAATGTCGTGTCCACGAGCAAGGGTGATGATCATTGTTGTTGCACCCATGAGTGAGGACCACAATCAATTTTGTCATGCCCATGAGCAAGGGCGGATATTGACACCGCCACACCCAGAAGTAGGAAGCATGGCTAGAAGAAGAGGTGGCAATGGTGAGGCAAGGCAACCACTTGTAAGGCACTTGTAGGGGGTGGTTTGGGCTCCAATGGCCAACAATCACAGCGAGAATAGTAGGGAGACCATTGGTGATGGTTGGGGTAGTAGACTTGTGCCATTATCAAGATGATGATAACATGATGGCAAGGATGGAGGGGCCTCAATGGTGGTAGATGAAGAATAGAAGAGTAAGGGCGACTTGATGGCAATAGTAACAAAACAACAAAGCAAGAGTGACATGATGGCGCTAGTGGCAAAACAATTAGGCGAAAATGTGATGATGGGGGAGGTGGTGGAGCAAAAGATAACAAAGGCACAAGTGCAATGGAGAGATAGTAGGATGGCAAAGGCACGATGGCCACACCAAGATAGAAAGTCAATGGTGGCAGTAGAACAATAGGGCGGTGGCAATCCAAGGGCGATGGCAGCAACATAGTTAGGCCAAGGAATGATTCCTTGGTTTTTATACCGTGTGTATAGGTAAAGCCTTCTATAGTAGATTGATAAGAGAAAAGGAGTAACACCTCTATGTATAAGGGTTGTAGAAAAACACATTTTTCATAGGATAAATAGAAGAGGTGACCAAGCAATCTCTTGGAAGATCATCCAGAACATGTGGAGGAGTGAGTGTGAAGGCTAGGTTTTGAATGGTGTTTGAAGAATGCATGCACCAAAGGAGATGGTAAAGAGGTGACTAGGTGACATGTGAGGGTTGACTTAGTCAACCCTCTAATAAAGAGGCTTTCAGACCATTCTATAATTTTCTTGACTTTTTTAGAATTTTCTACATGTTGTGAGCTTATTAAGTCTTTTAGATTTTTCTATAAGCTTATGAAAACAACTAGAAGCTTGTAGATCTTTCTAGATGTTCTAGAAAGGAAGGACATTGACGAAGCCTTTTATGCAGTCATTGAAAACACATAAACATCAGTCAACCAAAATTTATAATTTTAAACTCACAATAACAAAATTATGAAATCAAGTATAGTGCAAAGATCGAGTCGATCCACAAATAACACGGTTGACTTTGATCGAAAGGTTTACTTGCTCAAACTCCGGTTTAAATAGAAATTTTAAGAAATTAAAGTGATATATAATCAATGAAAATGATATAAATATATGAGAGAAGATACTTCAAGAATTTAGAAAATGATTTGACAAAGAAAAGTCAAAAGTCAAGGTCAAAGTGTTGACTTTGTCCAACCGTTCATTTTCTGTAAAATCAGAGAATAAAAAGAGAGTAAAATATTATGAAAATTATTTATTCAGAAACTAGAGAGAATATCAAAATTTTTGATATATAATTTGTGATTTTACAGAAGAATTGGATTTATTATGATTTACTAAAAATTAAAGGTCAGAAAAATCCCAAAATGAACACTTTGGTTTCAATCATCAAATTGATTGACAAAATAAAGTTTAAATATTATGAAAACTATAATAAAGAATAAAGTTAAAGTTAAAATAAATTTAAAATTATATTCAATAACTAAAGAAAAAATGGAAAATTTTGATATATAATTTATGATTTTTCAAGAAGAATTGAATTTATTATGATTTATTGAAAATCAAAGATCAGAAAAATTTTGAAATGAACATTTTGGTTTAAATAATCAAATTGACTAACTAAATGCCATCAAAATCAAGAAATTCACATATTTATAGAAAGCTAACAATCAGAGGATTCCAAAAATACCATAATTGTCAAATTTTACCTTGTATTTTAAGAGCAATTGCCCCTGCAAGTCAATGCCTAAATTTGGATTGAAAATGAACAGTCAATGGTAAAACATCAAATTGAAGGGCCAAATGATGATGAAATGTTATGAATTAGATATCCACGGAAGGCTGATGAAACAAGAAATCCAATGAAATCAAAATCAAATGGTTTGGACTTAATATTAGGGAGAAATCCGCATTTCAAAACCATCAAAAATCCATACCCAAATTTGGGCAAAATGAAGAACAATTCGATTTCTAGAATGAAATTACTATCTAAATCTATTATAAACTACATAAATTTCAAGGGAAATGATCTAATCACCCTATTAAACCGATTGACGTGAAGATTGAGCCTCAAAGTGTCTTAATTATGGAGAATTTCTCTAGAACCTTCTTCGACGTCTGTTCGACGTTCATGGGGAGATTTCGATTGATTTCTTATAATAATTCATGATTAACTTGCTTCAATGGATGCGGAATTGAGTCTAGGAAGCAAGAGAATCATGAAGAACTTAAGATCTTCCTTCAAGATCACTTAATTTCTTCATGATTCGACCAAAAGTTAGGTTTACAAAGGAAGAACATCGTTTTTATAGGAAATTTCATCGCAAAAACCATGGACCGTCCGATTCGCTGAAGGATGATTCAACGGCTGAGATTGCACGATTTAAGTGGGCCACGATCTCCCCAAAATTTTTGTCCTTTTTTTAAGGAATTAAATCTAGAAAATCCAAAAAAATCTTGAAAAATCAAAATAAAATCCAGAAATCTCTATAAAATTCAAAAATTCATATCTTTCTTTATATAACTCATTTTTTACTCAAATTTTCTCCATTGGATCAAAAATTTCTTCATCTTTAATATCATGTCACCTAAAAAATATAAATTCTAACAAGAAAATAGGGTGAATTCAAAATAATCTTAAATAAACCCTTAAAAATTCTACTTTATATCATCCTATCTCTCTTCTTGAAATTAATTCTTTTAATTATGAACTAAAGTCAAAATAACTGAAGGAAAGTGGTTAATTTCCAATTATTTAACCTTGCAAAAGATCAAACATCAATAAAACACATAATTAACCCTAAATAATGCAAAAATATGGACTTTAATAAAATTTCATACCAATAGAGAAAATTCATAAAACTATGATAAGATGCATAATAATTATATAAAATAAGCATGAATATTAGTCAATAAGATAAGAATTTAAGTTATATATGCATGTTATCAGACATCTTCGAGAAGAGTCTCCAAAAGCTTCCAAAGAGCTCTAGAAAAGGAGGAGCTCTTCCCTAGCGTGGTGCAACCTAATGAAGCAACATAAGAGTAGGCTAAGGGAGTGAAACCCTTCTGGAGGAAGGATCAACCTTTGAGAGTCGAAGCCAAGCTAATTAGATATTTGGAGAAAAGAGAGGGGGAAACATAACACCTTTGAAAGAAGCTTTTATAAGTGTTGTCACCAAGTGTGGCTCTTCTTGATGGTTAGTCCCTTAAGCGAAATTTTTCTCTTTCCTCCTTTTGTCCTTGTTATTTTGGATCTCAATTGTGAATATTTTCATCTCACTGAAGAAAAAAATTTCTCCATTTTATTTTTGGGCTTCCTCTAGTCTCATCCCTATACCCTTGATGGATACTTGAGCTTAGTTTCATACACAATTAGTACACCTTCAAGAAAAGATCCTCAACATGAACTCTCCGAGATGCACTAGTGACTAGTAGAGGAGGATTAGACATAAAGGCTAGCAAAGAGTCCTCATTTTCCATAGGTTAGAAATATGATAAACTAAATGACTCTATGACTAACCAAGTAAGAGCAACTTGAGCTCGAGATATGAAGGAGCTCATGGTATGGGTGAGGTGTGAGTGTAGGTGAGCACTATTGGTAGAGCACACCAGGTATGGTGGTCGTTGAAAGAACGTCTCTAGACATTAATGTCATGCAACTTGCCTCTTGAACGAGGCAGTGGGGTGCCAGGCACCGCCTAAGCAAGGTGACAAGACAAGATCATAAGGTCATAAAAACACACGTCCATGCGTCAAAATATTCCAAACTTACAAAAACTATGATTTAATTGTAAATTAATTAGAATAATGGTGAGTAAGGGTCGAATCCACATAGAATTAGGAGAACAATTTAGATGCATTCAAAATTTGATCAAATTGAATGATGAATTGGGGTGAGAAATTAAGAAAACTAATATTTTTAGAAAGAAGACTCCAAGACAAATCCACAAAATCAAAAATCACTATATTTGAATTAGTATCTATGGAGAACTCAAAGAGCAAAATACGGATAGAAAAATCAATCCCGAAGAGAGAGAAAATGTTCAAATTACATAAAATTATACTAATATATTCATCAAATTTAAATTTAATGTTAAAGGACAAAAGATTAGGAAGAAATCTAACCCAAATTTGTGCTCGAAATGATCTAATGAATCATCGGATCAAGGCTTTGCATTCCACATCTTGAAAAAGAAAAATTTCAAGTTGAAGCAACGATTTCTTCCTTCTCACTTGATGAAATCTTGATTTCAAGCACTCCATGGATGAGAAAATGAGTCTAGAATAGGAAGAAAATAAGATATTTAAGGATTATGATGTCCAAAAGGTGCAATCAATCAAAAATCTAATAATGCATACACCATCAAAAAGAGAGAGTTGAAATAAAGCTAAATTTGGACATGGCCATTCGATCATCTCTTCATCTTTGATAAATGACTGAGGTTGAATGAGGGGAGACAAGTCGGTATCTTTATGTCATGGCCATCAGATCTTTATCAAAGCGTCCAGATTTGGCATAGTAATCATGTGTACACGAATCGTCTTGTAACAATTATCGTTTGTTCTTCATTGAACACTTGAAATGTCAACATGTGTCCACGGGAGTCCATTGGGCGCAGTTATAAAGTGAATCATCAATGAATCAAAGTGCACCACACACCCCCTTCACTTAGGTGAAAGTGAAGGGCTAAGATTAATTCTCACCTCTTCGCACCGATCGAATGCTCTTGAGTGAACCACGTGATAACATGCATTTATAACTTAAATTCTTATCCTAATTAACTCATATTCATGCTTATTTTATGAGAATATGATGCATGTTATCATACTTTTTAGGAATTTTCTCCATTGGTATGTCATTTCACTAAAGTCGATATTTATGCATAAATTAGGGATAATTATATGCTTGATTGATGATGAATCTTCTTGAAAGATTAAATTGATATAAAGTATATACTTTTCCTACGATATCTTGACTTTAGTAAATGCTTTTTAAAGGTTAATTTTAAGAAGGAATGTATTGGATGATTAAAAGAGAGAGATATCAATGAATGCTTTTAGGTTCTTTTTAATTCATCCTATGTTATTCTTTTTAATTATATTCTTTGATGGCATAATGTTAAAAAGGAAGAAATTTGTGATCTAATGGAGAAAATTTGGATTAAAAAGGAGTTGTATATTTTAAATTATGAATTTTTGAAGTTATGTCCTTTTTCTGATTTTTTATTTGATTTTTAAACGAATTTTTATTAAATATTTTCTATAAAAAATCGCAAAAAGGGGGTACTTACCTGCAGGTGCTAACGTGACGAGCGGGCCGGGCGGCGAGCTAACACGTGGCGTGCGGGACCACCGCACGGATACGACGCGGAGCTGAGGCCACGTGGCAGGGCCGCGAGTGGCCCACGCGAGGCGCAGAAGGCACACAGGACGCGTACACGTGGCAGGAGGCCACGCGTGTCCACGGCTCCACGTGGACGCCCGTGTGGGGTGCCACGTGGCAGGTGAGATCGGCAGATGGAGGGCCCATGGGTTAGTGGGCCCTAGTAAGGTATTTGCGGTAGTAATGCAAATGCGTTACCGCACCCCACATTTTAAGCTTGCAAACTTTCGATATTCCTTCCGTGTGCGACTATGTTCCCACACGTTTTCCTTTTCCAGGTGACGTGTGATAACATGCAATCTTAACATGATAAAACATGATTATTAATGCAAATTAAGGCATAAAACATTACATTTATTTGCATGTTATCATACTTTGAGTGCATTTCTATATGCAATTTTATGTTATAATCTCAAAATGCGTTAATTTAGGGTTAATTATGATGAATTAAAGACTAAAGATTTTATAACCCATCTTTACTTGAGATTATAAGTGTTTTTACAGTTAAATAATAAGAGAAATCATTTTTATAAACATTCATCTAATTTTCTAAAGTTAAAATCTTAAAGAAATGAATCTATTTTTGAAATAATAATTAAATCTCTTGTTATTTAAATAATTTGACTTTTTATAATGATAGATAATTAAATTTCAGATCAAATGAAAGAAATTTGGATTAATTTGGAGTTGTATTTTAAAAGATATGATTTTTACAATTTTAGGGATTTTCTCTGGATTTTTCCTGATTTTTATGATTTTATTTTCTATTTAAAAACGTTTAAAATAAATAAATAAAAAAATTCAAAAAGCGCGCGGGTCCCACGCGGGTGCGACGTGGCACGCAAGGCCACGTGGCAGAGCCACGCGGACCCGCGCAGCGCTTACGTGGCGCATTATATCTATATTATTTATTTATTACATATAAACATAAAATGGGTCTTCAGCCTTCCCTAGATGGGAAGGGTTATTAACCCTCTAAACCGTCGGGTGTTATAAACTTGACGGTTTTCTATAATTATTACTGTGTGGGACTAATCCACACGTTGTACTTACCTTTTAGGTGACGTGGACGCGAGCAGAGCGTTGGATTGGGCGGCGCACAGGATCTCGCGCGTCGATCGCGTGAGCACGGTCCACGGATCAGAGATCAAAACACGTGTCAAATTAGAGGAGTTATAACGGCCAGATTAGAGGCCACGTGGCGACATCACACGCGCCGATCGCGTGGACGCGTGGTGCACTGGAGATCAATCAAACACATGCCTATTTAAAAGAGTTATAACGGTCCAGATTCGATCACGCAGGGAGAATCACGGCCGTCCGATCGCGATCCAAAGGGCGTTATTTGAAGCATTTTTTAAAAGCGTTTCGTCAGATCAGATCTGGACCGTTGGATCGCGATCCAAGGGGCACCAATCCAAGCGTTTTATAACGCATAACATGTGGATTGATCTGGAGCGTTCATCTGCGATCGGACGATCGTGATATATCCTTAACGATTCACTCTCTGGACCGTTGATCGAGCTTAACGCACCGATCGGACGGTTTTCCCTATTGCGCCCTATAAAATGACGAGTTCTTTGTCGTTTGTACTCATTCTTGAGGGATTTGATCTAATCGACCTATCTAAACCCCTTCTCTCTTGAATCTCCTTCTTGTAATCGCTTCTAGACTCGAAATCGTGTCTACGGAGTGTTTATAAGAGAGATTTCGACGATCGTGCGAGGAGAATTTGTCTCTTGAACATCGATGTTCACGATTGAATTCGCGGAATGAATAGCTGTCGATCCGGCGATCAATTGGATCGATTTGATCGTTATCTCAGGTTAGAAAACAAGTTATTCCTCTTATCTATCGTCATGTATCATCAATTTAAGGTTTAGGATTTCAATTTAAGTTTAATTTCATTTTAATTTCAATTGGTGTTCTTCGTGATTCCAAAAATTTCATCCCACTTCCATCTTTGATTTCTCCGTGATTACTAATCCAAATCGAGCAATTTTTGATTCCACGGATAGATCTTTGAGTTATCTTTCTAAAAATGCCATTTTCCCTAATTTCTCACCTCAATTCATCATCCAATTTGGCCAAATTCCAAAAGATATCTCGAAAATACCTTAATTCCTGGTGGATTCGACCCTTATTTACCATTATACCCTTCAATTCACTCTTAATTCCCCAAATTGGTAAGTTCCGATTAATTTTTGACACGAGACCGTGTGAAATCGATGACCTCACGGTCTCGTCTCGTCAATGTGGACGTGCGGTAGACGTTGGATCCATGCGCGAAGTGTCGATCGCGTGGACCTGAGTCCACGCAATCAGCCATCGACGCACGTGCTCAAAAGAATGAGTAAGTGGCTGCAAATCCAAAGGCTCGCCGATCGCCACGTGGCGTCAAGAGGAGCACTGATTTTCATCAAAGGAAAGACCGCACGATCTCCATCAGACGGCTATAATGAAGCCAGATCTTTATCTCATCTGGTGACGCACGGAGCTTTCCGTGCCGTCCGATCTCCATCAGACGGGCGAAGCAGAATGAGGAGTTCATCGTAGCCGGGGATTGTGGGTGTGACGCGGACGAACGAGAGGCATCGGATCCTCATCGAAGGCGCTCCGCGGAAGGAAATCGTGGGACACGATTCCCACTATCTTACACGATCGAACGATCGCGATTCGATGTCACGTTGGCTCACAGTGGAGACGCGTGGACGCTTCTGGATGCGTCGATCTCCATCGGATGGACGATGAAAGAAGAGTTGGATCGCGCGATCGGGACCGCCCAAACTTACCTGATCAGACTGAACGGCAGCAGTTATGTTGGACCCACGATCGTGGCTCACGATCGCGGTTCGATTGTGGCCCGATCGCCGCGCGATCGCGGCTGATTTAGCGTGAAATTGAGGGCACGATCACCACCCAGTGATCAATCCGCTCCCACGACCGATTCTGGCCATCAATCAGCTCCCACGAACGGATCAAACGGCCGCGAATCTCGGGCCGAAATTCCACTTTAAAAGACGATGTATCTCCCTTTGTTCTTTAACTTTTGATCAATTCTTGAAAAAATTAAGCGAATTTTGAGGAAGGTCTTAAGTTCTCGTGATCCTCTGCTTCTAAGAGTGTAGAGACGCATCCATTGAAGCATGATAATCACGATTTAATCTCTTGATTTCATCGAATTATCCCCTTGATATCCGAACGTCCACGAGGAAGAATCCGAGCAAATTCGCTTCAATCCACGAGAATTGAGGCCCCATTCTTGCGGCGATCGGGTTAGTAGTGAGATTCGATCGATTATCAAGAGGTAATTTGAGCTTTTAGATTTAGAAGTTTAATTTTACACATTAGTTCATAGTGTTCTTCATTTTCCCTAATTTTTAGTCTGAAAAATTTCTGATTTTGAAAATAGAATATCTCTTTGATTATAATTCCAAATCACTTGATTTTGGTTTTAATGGATTCCTCTTTTCCTCAGCTTTCTGTGGATAGAAAATTCATCAAATTTCGAGTTCATTTGACCCTTCAATTTGATGTTTGACCGAGGACTATTCATCTTTCATCAGAAGTCAAACGTTGACTTTCAGGGTTAATTAATTTCAATTTACAAATCAGAATTTGATCATTTTGGTCTCTTTAGATTCCTCTGGTTCTTAGATTTCCATTGACATATAAATTGCAAGATTTGGATTTCATTTGACCGGTCAATTTGAAGATTTCCTTTGAGGTGTTAATTTTGGGGATTTTCTTATATTTGATTTTTAATCATTCATAGTAAATCTATTTCTCATCCAAAAATCACGAATTTTATATCAATAAGTTCCATTTTCTCTCTAGTTTCCAAATATATAATTTTCGTAATCTTCTGACACCTTTTGATTCTCTGATTTTACAGAACACTTACTGTTGGTCAAAGTCAATGCTATGACTTTGACTTTTGACTTTTCTCTGTCAAATCCAAGATTTCAATTCTTAAAACTTCTTATTTAGTTTATTTATATCATTTACACTCATTACTTCTTATTTTTACTTCTTTAAAACCCCTTTTAAACCTAAGTTTGACTAAGTCAACTCTGCGATTAAAGTCAACCCTGCTCTTTGTGGATCTACCCGATACTTACACATTACTTGATTTTATATCTTATGTTTATGAGTTCGGTTTTTATAAATTTTGTTTGAACGGCGTTTTTGTGATTTAACGACGCACGAAAACGGACCGTCACGACGTCACCTGCAAAAAAATAGTCTCACGTTGCAAAATTTAAGAAATATTTTGTAGATAAATAGATATGCAGACTATTCGATTAGCTCAATCCCATTAAGGGCACTTAATCATTAATGGCGTGCTAATCATGCACCATGTCTGTGTCACATGGACCGCGCATATGTCGTCAGGAGAGGACATGTAAGCACGCATGTCACGTCATCAGCCACGCTAGCACACTCTTAAAAACCAACTTTAAAATCTTTTTAATCAAAATAAATTAAGAAAAATTTCCAAAAAATTTCCCAAAAAACCCTAAAAATTAGAAAATTTATAACTATCAAAACATAACTCCTTTTTAATCTTTTTTTTGTTTGATCATATATCAAAAGAAATTTTTAATATACTAAAAAATATATTAACTAATGAAACAAATTAAATTTTGTTTCATTCTATGCATTTTAATTTAATAAATGATAAGTGAATAAATTTCTAACTCAAAAATATGCTCATTTTCTTTTGAAAATAAAACTAGAAAAATAAATGAGTATATATAAAAATATTTTATCTTATTATTTGTATTTAAAATTTAATTATGATCTCAAATATAAATGAGAATAATCTACTTTTAAAACTTTAACTTTGATTATGCATGATTAATCCTTAAATAATGCATTTTGGCTTTTATAATTTAAGTTGCATAAAATGATGAATATGTACTCAAAATATGATAACATGCATAGGATTGAAATATTTTATGCCTTAATTTAAATTAATATTCAAGTAATTACACGGATAGTTGCATGTTATTGACGGGTCGTTTTTGTGCGTCGTTAAACACAAAGACGATGTTCAAACAAAATTTATAAAACCGAACTCACAGAGATAATATAGAATAATCAAGTACTGGGTAAGTATCGGTTGACTTTAATCGCCGAGTTGACTTGGTCAAACTTAGGTTTAAAAGGAGTTTTAAATAAGAGAAAATAATATTTAAGATATGGATATGATATAAATAAGGTAAATAAGAATTTTTAAGAATTGAAATCTCGGATTTGACAGATAAAAGTCAAAAGTCAAAGTCAAAGCGTTGACTTTGACCAGCACTAGGTGTTCTGCAAAATCCGAGAATCAAACAGAGTCAGAAGATTACGAAAAGTAGATTTTTGGAAACTAGACAGAAAATGGAATTTATTGATATAAGTTTTGTAATTTTTGGATAAGAAATGGATTTATTATGAATTATTGAAAATCAATGATCAGAAAATCCCCGAAATGAACACCTCAGAGGAAATCTTCAAATTGAATGCCCAAATGAAATCCAAATCTTTCAATTTATATACCAATAGAAAGCTAAGAACCAGAGGAATCCAAAAAGACCAAAATTATCAAATTCTGATTTGTCAATAAAAAGTAATTGACCCCGAAAATCAAACGTTTGACTTCTGATGAAAGATGAACAGTCCGTGGTCAAACGTTAAATTGAAGGGTCAAATGAACTCGGAATTTGATGAAATTGCTATCCACGGAAATCTGATGAAAAGAGAAATCCAATGAAACCAAAATCAAGTGATTTGGAATTATAATCAGAGAGATATCCTATTTTCAAAATCAGCAACTTTTCGGACTAAAATTTGGGGAAAATGAAGAACAATATGAACTAATTTGCAAAATTAAACTTCTAAATCTAATAAAAACTCAAATTACCTCTTGATAATCGATCGAATCTCACTACTAACCCGATTGCCACGAGAATTAAGCTCCAATTTGCACGAATTGGAGTGAATTTGCTCGGATCCTTTCTCACGGACTTTCGGAATTCAAGGGGAAAATTCGATGAAATCAAGGAGGAATTCGCGATCAATCACGCTCCAATCCCTTCGGAATCGAGTCTAAACGCGGGGGGATCACGATGAACTTAAGATCTTCCTCGAAATTCGCTTAATTCCTTCACGAATCAATCAAAAGTTGAAGAACAAGAGAAGGAGTACATGAGTTTTTAAAGGAGAATTTGGCCCGGAATCGTGGGCTGTAGAGGCGGTCGTGGTGGCGATTTTCAAGCGTCGTGGGAGCTCTTCCTTAAGCATGAGTCGTGCCTTCAATCTCGCGGCGATTTTGACCAAATTCAGCGGTGAATTTGGCTCCTCTTCCCACGACTTTAGCACCACGATCGTACCACGATCGAGCCACGATCGGGTCACGATCGGGCTTCGATCATGGTCTGAGGTCTTCGCCGATCAGCGTCGGCTCATGTAGAGGTGATTCCGCGTCCAAAGGCGTGCGATTGTGCCGCGATCGCGGCTCGATCACGCCGCGATCGCGGCTCGATCGCGAAGTTCTTCCACAATGCGTCATAGCCGTCCGATGCTCTTCAGGTGAGGGAACGGTCACGATTGCATGATCCCGTGAGCTTTGATCGTGAGGCGCGTTCAACGTCAGCCGTCCGATGACAATCGGGTGATCGCGATCGTTCGCCCGATCGCGAAGATTTGAGGCCATCCGATCGCGATCCAAGCTCCCCCGCTCTGCCACGTGTCACGCATCGAGCGGATCACTTAAGGTAAGCAATACGCACGTGCTGCATTTGATGATCGCGTGGACTCGGGTCCACGCGATCTCAGCCGCTCTGATTCGATCCGACGCCCGCCAAGCCGCCACGTCGCCTGCAAGGTAAGAAATCATGTGGGAACATAGTCCCACACGGATTAAATGAAGAATGAGGATGCGGTTAAATAGGGGAGTGACTTCCCCTATTAACTATCCTTATTCGCCTCTATGTCCAATACACGTGGCGCCCTACACGGGCGCCCACGTGGCCTCCCTGCCACTTGGCGCGCCTCCTGCGTGGGCCACACGCGTCCTGCCACGTGGCCTCAGCGCCACGTCGTAACGGCGCGGTGGACCCGCGCGCCACGTCAGCCCCGCCTGGGCGTACTCGCCACGTCAGCCGGCGCGTGCCACGTCAGCTCCGCAGGTACGTTTTCCTTTTTCGCGATTTTCTAACTAAAAAAATACTTAAAAAAAATTCAATTAAAAATCAACTAAAAATCAGAAAAATCGTATAAAACTTTAGAAATTCATATTTTAAAATATACAACTCCTTTTTAATTGAAATTTTCTCCATTGGATCATAAATTTCTTCCTTTTTAATATTATGTCATTTAAAATATATTTAGAGAGAAGAAATCAAGATGACTTATAATTTACTCAAATCATTTCTCATTAAACATTCCAAATCATAAATTCATCCTAAAATCATCCTTCTAAACATTTACTAAAGTCAAAATGCATCTATAACACTGGTATTAACTTCTATTAATCTAAACAAAAGATTAATCATCGATTAACATGAAATTATCCCAAATTTATGCATAAATATCAACTTTAGTGAAATAACATGCCAATGGAGAAAATTCCTAAAAAGTATGATAACATGCATCATATTCACATAAAATAAGCATGAATATGAGTTAATTCGGGTAAGAATTCAGGTTATAAATGCATGTTATCAGTTATCACCAGGCACTGCTAGATAGGGAAGGCCAAAGACCAACCGAATGTCGATCAACCGTACTGAAACGAGACCATCGGTCCCACCAAATGGGCCCGACCGGTCTCGGTCCAGTTTCGGTCCGGCCCTCTTCAGTCCTTCGGTCTTGGATCGAATCAGTCTCTTCTCTCTCCTCATTCTCGCATCTCTAACCTATTCTATACCCTTATGGCCTTCTCTGTCTTCCTGCCATGCAAGAAGAGGGCGAAATCCAACTGGGAATCTTCATTGTTCGTTCTCTCGCTGCCGTCGATTACTAGCGCTAGGTATACCATCTGAACTCTTCTTCCATTCCACATCAAGGTTTATCTTTCGGTCTGTTTTTCAATTAAAAAAAATTAGTATTTTTCATTCCACTCTCCTCTCTCACTCCCTTCCTCTCTCTTGAACTCGCCATTGACTTTTGCTCATACATCAAAGAGATAAACTATAAGGTCTGTATCCGCATAATTGATAACATGCTATATTTACATCATAAAACATGATTTTTCATGCATATTAAAGCTAAAATGATTTCATTTACATGCATGTTATCATATTTATATGTATTTTTCTATTATTCTCTTAAAAAGTCATTATAATCTCAAAATACTTTAATTTATGGTTAATTTTTATAAATTAGAGTTTCATAATTTGATAACCCATATTTTTTTCTTGAGATTATAATTGTTTTTTTAAAGATAAAATAATAAGAGAAATAACTTTTTATAAACATTCATTTTTATTTTTCTAAAGATTAAAATCTTAATAAATGAATGTATTTTTTTGAAAATAATAATTTTAACTCTTATTATTTAATTAATTTGACCTTTTAGAATAATAGATAATTAAATTTTTGGATCAAATGAAAGAAATTTGGATTAATTTGGAGTTGTATTTTAAAAGATATGATTTTTTTACAATTTTTTTAGGGATTTTTTACGTATTTTTTTCCGAATTTCCTATGAGTTTTATTTTTCAATTTTTTTAATAATTAAATAATAAATAAAAATAAAAAAATGGGCGCGGGGCCCGCGTGGATGCGACGTGGCACGCAAGGCCACGTGGCAGCGCCACGTGGGCCAGCAGCAGCGCCGACGTGGCGCATATATATATCGTATATAGTATTATACTTATAAATATAAAATGTTCTTTGTCCTCCCCTTATAAGGGAGGGTCATACCCTTACTTACGGTCGGGTATTATATACCCAACCGTTTCTCTAATAAATCCCGTGTGGGACTAAGTTTTTATCACTCACTTACCTTTCGAGGCGACGTGGCGCGAGGAGGGACGTCGGATCGCGCGGCGATCGATCGACGGCGTCGATCGCATGGAGCGAGGACCAGCGATCGTGATCAAGAGCACGTGGGATTTAACATCATTATGACGGTCCGATCGGCTGCAACGTGGCGACATCACGCGCGTTGATCGCGTGGAAGCGGGCGCACCGGAGATCAATCAGCACGTGGTCAAATCGGGGCGTTATAACGGCCTGATTAAAGAGATCGGGAGGATCGCGGCCGTCGAGATCAAGATCCAACGGACAAAATTTTAGCGTTTTTTTAAACGCTTAAGTTATGGATCTAATCGTGACCGTCGATCGTGATCCGAGCGGTCACGACTTAACTGAAACGGTCCATCGTGGACCGTTTCATCGTAACCAGTCGTCGTTTTGATCGGACGGTTCTGAAAAATTCCTCCTATATATACACATGTTCTTCACGATTCTAAAGCATCCAAGCAAAGATCAATCAAATTGATCTGTCCGGACACCACCTTTGCTGTTTCTCTCGAGTTCCTCCTCTTCCTCTTCAATTTCCGCGTCCGAGGAGTGGTAGAAATCGAGATTTGGTGGAGAATTGAGGGAGAAATCGCAGCTTGAAACTCGTCGAGGCGTTCTTCGTGTTCTTCGTGATTAAGAGGCTTAATCGGCGCGATTTGATCGCAAATCGGGTTTAGTGGGAGCGGTTTTTCATCATTTCTCTTCCTATAACGTTTTAATTTTCGTTTAGATTAGTATTTCAATTCCAATTTCATCAAATTTTCATCTCAAAAACGCGATTTCGCCGATCCGAAAATTTCTCTCCACTTCAATTCATGATTTCTCCGCGAAATCAAGTCCGATTTTGACGATTCTTGATTCCGTGGAATCGATTTGAAGTCTAATTTCATAAAATACCATTTTCCCCAATTTCTTCCATCAATTTCTAGTCCAATTTGATCAAATTTGAAGATTACATCGAAAATTCCTAAATTCCCTGTGGATTCGACCCTTATTTACCATTATGCCCTTGAATTCGTGATTAATTCTCAAAATTGGTAAGTTTGGAATTATTTTTTTGACGCGATACCGCTTGAAATTGACGACCTCGCGGTTTCGTCTCGTCAAATGGCGCCGTTGCCGGGGAATTAAGGCAATTTTCGATCAAATTAAGTCAATTTTGACTTGGTCAACGCGGATTTTTTTCTCTTAATTTCTTGAAATTCAAGCAATTCAATCGTATTTTTGAGTGATCCGAGTAGAAATCCATCTTCGAGATCCTTAATTCGATAAGAATAAGTGATTTCGCTCCTTTTCTAAGGATTACGGGCGATCACTTACTCAAAATCGCGTTAGAACGCGTAACTCTCACGGATACCGACACTCGAGTACGACTGATTTCAATTTTTTTAATATATTTTTAAGTATTTATAAGTTATTATCCATCTACCCACTCGATCCACTCTTCATGAGAAGACGAACGGCTGGAGAGTACGGAATAATCCCCTAGAAATAGACCTCTTTGAACGATCCTCGCGAGACTCCCGAAGCTACCGAGGCCGAGCACTACAGAGACCGACTCAACTTTTTGATCCTACCGAACCAGTAGAAATGGCCCGGAATGATGAAGGAAATGCTAGGAAACGCCTTAGTGACTATGCTAGGCCCGTCCTCAGCGACCCGTCACTAGAATTCACGCACCCCTAGGAAGAGGGGCCAATTTTAGAATAGACTCCCATGTAATGAGCATGCTGCCTATCTTTCATGGTAAGCCTTCCGAAGATCCCTATAGACATGTAGATGAGCTTTCCCAAGTTTGTGAGATCAACCACCTTCAAAAATGTCCCCTCAGACACGATGAAGATGAAACTCTTTCCCGCTACCCTTAGAGATAGAGCCAAAAGACTGGTTTTTTTAAAATTAGGGAAAGAATTCACAAGTTGGACCGAAATGGAGGAAGAATTCTTAAGAAATATTATTCAGTAGGAAAAGACCACCTCCGTCAGAAAAGCCATCAGAGAATTCACCCAAGGCTCGTCAGAAACCTTCCACGAGGCACAGGGAGCGACTAAGAGATCTTACGAGGGAGTGCCCACACCATGGCGTATCTAACCATGAATTAACTCAAATTTTTTTATGACGGGTTAGGCCCGCAAGATAGATACCTTTTGGATGCAGCTAGCGGCGGCACCTTTATGAGCAAATATGAAGACGACGCAATGGACCTCATCGAAACGGTGGCGGAAAATAGTCACCATAATGCGGCGAAACCATTTGGAAGAGGTGCAATGCCGAAAGCTCTAGACGCTAAGTCAGCGGAAACGGGGATGCTCCTCGAAAGAATCGACAAAATGGCGGAAGTCCAGAACTTACTCTGGACCGACTCAACATCAGCAACGGTTCCGAAGGACTCGCCCCCGTCTCACTTCAAGAAGCGTCACCATGCGCGGCGTGCTCAAGATTCGACCACGTCGAATTAGATTGCCCCGTCATGGCAATACAAGGGCAAGGAATGTATAGACAAGGTCCATCAGGAGGACCAAGTCAACAGGGACGACCAAATTATCCAGGTAATTATTCTAACCAGTATAATACCCCTGTTTTTAACAATTCCTTGCAGAATAATGGCTATAGGAGGAACAACGATCAACCCTATCCTCCACAATACAACGGTCAGCAAAATTACCCTAATCAAAGAGCCAGTCAGTCGTTCGTCCCTCGACTCAACCACAAGCATACACGCAAGCTCCACGCCAAACCACGCCGGCATCCGACCCGATCCTCGGCGCGATCTCGCAATTAATGGAGCAAATGAGCGAGGATGAACTCACGCGTGGGACGAAATTCGGGACTTCGTCAAGACGAGACGTCCAGCAGGCGACAGGACAAAAAAAGGGTAAGCAAGTAACTTTTTGCGACCGAGTTACCCTCGCGAGGCCACGGCAAATCCAAGAAATCAAGGAGCTTCGTCGACCCGGACTCATAATATCAACCATATACACGTCGACGAAGAAGCCGTAGAATCAGCCACTGGCCGTATCAAGCCTTCGGAGTGGGAAAACTCTGCGGATCCATACAAGGATCATCCTTTCCACCAAGGCCAAAAAAAGAAGAAGAGGAAACGCCAATTATCGTCGAGCAAGACACGATTCGGAAGGACGAGGAAGAACGAGGTTACGGCTGAACCTAACCACGACAAATATAAGCCCCCATGTGCCTTATCCTCAAGCCTTAAACCGACCAAAAGCCAAGACTAATGAAACAGACGAAAATCTACTAGAAGCCTTTAAGAAGGTAACCATAACTATTCCCTTAACGAAGCCATCAAGCATATCCCTACCTATGCAAAAATACCTTAAAAGGTATATGTACTCCCCATAGAAACCCTAAACGGATCCAACTTAGTGAGACGGTAAGCTCCATAATGATGAATTCCTTACCCATGAAAAAGAGAGATCCGGGAGCACCCATGATCACGAGTGAAATCGGAGGAATGTCCTTTACTAGGTCCCTACTAGATACGGGAGCCGAGTATAAACATCCTCCCTAAAAGCTGTATTCGGCCAGTCATCATGTAGGGGAGTTACAACCATTCCTTGTAGAACTATGCTTAGCTGATGGATCTGTTAGAAAACCCCATGGACTAGTAGAGGATGTCATAGTTAGAATAGAAGATTGTTATTTCCCGGTAGATTTCCTAGTGGTCGATATGAAAATGACTAAGGAGCTAAGCCAAGCACCGATCATATTAGGGACGACCCTTCCTAGCTACTGCAGCCGTAACATGTGCGGGGGAAAGGAGAAGTTATTCTCAAAGTGGGAGAGCACACCGTGAAGGTCGACATCAACAAGCTAATGAAATACCCTTCACGAGCATCTGAAGATTTGGGAGCCATCGACTTCGCCGACGATCAAGACATAGACGAATGCGTAGAAGAAGTAATGATGATCGACGAGGAAGCAAGATATGAGGAGCTTCCGATGGACGAGCCAACTTTAGAGCTCAAAACTCTCCCGTCTACACTCAAGTATGCCTTCCTTGACGACGAAAGCAAAGCCGGTAATTATTTCGTCCAAAGCTGGACCTCAAGCAAGAAGAGAGATTCTTGGAAGTGCTAAGGAAGAATAAAGAAGCAATCGGATGGACCACGACGGACTTAAAAGGGCTAGACCCTTCACTATGTACTCATCGCATCTTCCTAGAGGATGAGTCAAGACCCGTCGGGGAGGCCCGAGAGGCGACTCAACCCAAGGGTATGGGAGGCCGTAAAAGAAGAAATTCTTAAATGGCTAAATGCAGAAATTATCTACCCCATATCAGATAGCCAATGGGTGAGTCCGGTACACGTCGTCCCAGAAGAAAGCCGGAGTAACGGTCACGACGAACGAGAAAGGCGAGGAAATCCCAGGACGCGCCTACCGACGAAGTGGAGGGTGCGCATCGACTACGGGAAAGCTGAACTCCGCGACCAAGAAGGACCACTTCCCGCTACCGTTCATCGACCCGGATCTGGGACCCGGCTGGCGGGGATCCAACTACTTCTGCTTCCTCGACGGATACTCGGGCTACAATCAGATTGCTATCCACCCCAGACGATCAAGAAGACCACGTTCACTTGTCCTTTTGGCACCTTCGCTTTTCAGACGCATGCCATTCGGACTGTGCAACGCCCCCGCGACCTTCCAACGATGTATGACGGCGATCTTCTCCGACTTTTCTTGGCGACAGTTTAGAAGTCTTCATGGGACGATTTCTCCGTCTTTGGAAAGCGACTTCGAGACTTGTCTTGCTCACTGACGAAGATCTTTTGGAGGTATGCGTCGAAGCAGTGAGTACTTAGCTGGGAGAAATCCCACTTCATGGTACGAGAGGGAGTAGTGCTCGGGCACATCGTCTCGGGCAAAGGCTTAGAAGTGGATAAGGCCAAGATAGAGGTCATCCAAAACCTCCCTCTCCCAAATACCGTGAAGGACTTAAGGAGCTTTCTCGGGCACGTCGGCTTCTATCGACGATTCATCCAAGACTTCGCGAAAGTTTCCAAGCCTCTCACCACCCTTCTTTGCAAAGACAAGGACTTTCATCATCGACGAAGAAGGGAAGCGCGCATTCAAGACATTGAAGCAAGCACTAATCGAAGCACCGATTCTACAAAGTCCTAATTGGGACTTACCCTTCGAGATTATGTGCGACGCTTCGGACTACGCGGTGGGAGCGAGTCTTGGGGCAGCGGCTGGACAAGAAGCCGACGGCCATCTGCTACGCAAGTAAGACCCTCATCGAAGCTCAAATTAATTACACGACGACGGAGAAAGAGCTTACGGCGGTGGTCTACGCTCTCGAGAAGTTCGGCCTTACATCTTGGGGAGCAAGATCATCATCTACACTGATCATGCGGCCCTGAAATACTTGCTCTCAAGAAAGAGGCCAAACCAAGACTCATACGATGGGTGCTGCTCCTTCAAGAATTCGACTTGGAGATAAAAAGACAAGAAGGGCAGTGAAAAGCTCGGTGGCGGACCACTTATCGCGTCTCCACATCTCGGGAGGAAAGGACATCGGAGAGACATTTCCAGGGACGAGCATCTCCTCGCCATCTCGAGCCCACGCCCCCAGTACGCACACATCGTCAACTTCATCGTGACTGGATCGATCCCAGGAGCACTGGAGCAGACACCAAAAAGATAAGTTCTTCCATGAGCTCAAGTATTATTTCTAGGGAAGAACCACTTTTTGTTCCACCTAGGATACGACCCAGATCATCCAGACGTGCGTACCGGAGGAGGAGCGAGGGAGACATGCGCGATGTGTCACTCATCGACGTGCGGAGGACATTTCGCGGCACGAAAGACCGCGGACAAGATCCTACAGAGCGGCTTCTACTGGCCCTCCATCTTCAAGGACGCCCACCGTTTCTACGGAGTGCCTACAATGTCAGCGGCGATCAACATCTCCAAAAGAGATGAGATGCCGATGCGGCCGATCCTTGAGGTGGAAATCTTCGACCTTTGGGGGATAGATTTCATGGGACCTTTCCCACCTTCGACGGGAAAAGAGTACATCTTGGTGGCGGTGGACTATGTGTCCAAGTGGGTCGAAGCAATCCCCACTAGGACAAACGATCATCGGGAGGTACTACGCTTCATCACACGATGCATTTTCGCCCGATACGGTTGTCGAGAGCCATCATCAGCGACGGGGGCTCACACTTCAACAACTCGCACTTCAGAGCACTGTTGAAGAAATATGGAGTACACCACCGCATCACCACGCCCATACCACCCCCGAGGCGAATGGGCAAGTAGAGGTTAGTAATCGAGAAGTCAAAACTATTCTTAAAAAGATAATTCGTCCAGATGGGAAGGATTGGGCACACAAGCTCCCCGAGCGCACTATGGGCATCTCGGACGGCATACAAGACACCCATCGGGATGTCTCCCTTCCCGGCTCATCTACGGGAAAGCCTGCCACCTCCCGGTTGAGCTAGAGCACCGAGCCTCTTGGGCCATCAAGAAGCTCAACCTAGCCTTTGGGCCGAAGCGAGGCAAGGAACGACTTCTCCAGCTCCGGGAACTACAAGAGTTGAGGCACGACGCGTACGAGAACGCGGCGATCTACAAGAGAAGACCAAGGCCTTCCACGATCGACACATCCGAGCGGCGATCATTCCAGATCGGCGACAAGGTGCGGCTCTACAATTCCCGCCTCAAACTCTTCCCTGGAAAGCTGCGCTCCGGATGGGATGGTCCTTACGTGGTTCTGGAATTGTTCGACGGCGGAGCAGTGCTTATCTCCGATCCTAAGACCGGTCGACAATTCAAGGTAAAGCGGCCATCGTCTTAAGCCGTGCGACTTCGAGCCACCCGCACCAGCGAGATAAGGTAAATCTGCATCTTCCCAGAGCATTCGAGGGGACGTGGCGGTATCACCCTCGACCCATCAGTAGTCTAGGTTTTATTTTTGTTTAGTCTGGCTGAAGACGTTAAACTTAGCGCTCTTGGGAGGCACCCCAAGATTATCTTACCTTTTTAGTTTTTGTGTTTTTTTGATTTCAGTTTTGCTTTTAGACGTTGAAGAACTACATTAGGAAAGGGCGCACCTGCAGGAAAATCCCACGAGCATCACGGACTAATGAGCTTTTTCTAAACCCATCTCACCGCACTTTTTTTATTGTTTTTCATGCCATGATTCGATGAGTTTTTCACATGAGCATGTAGTATTCATTGAGGGCAATGAATGATTCTAGTTGGGGGTGAGGATTTAGAAAAAAAGCTCTATCCTTTTCAAAAATTTTTTTAAAATTCTATCTTCTAAAAAAACTCCTATTTTTTTTTTTTTTCAAAATCTTTGATCTAATCTACCCCCACCTTAGAAGTCTTTTCATCTAGAGATCTGACCTACTAGAGATGTAGAAGTGAGGACCTTATAGTCCATATGATTACATTTTGAGTAATAAAGCTAAATGATCTAGAGAGACCAATGGATTAGAGTAGTGGTTGACTTCTTTGGGGTTGGGTACCTAACAGGCACCAAGGAAAAAGAGTAATCAAGAGGTTGAAATGCTATGGGATTGAAAAGGAGAGTATTTGAGAGAAAAGAAAATTCCTTCCTCTACCTATTATTAGCCCAAACTGCTTAGTATGAGGAATTTTCCGAGGCTAGACTTTTTCCCCTTAAAGAGTGCAATGATCCATAATCTTTGTAGCACCTATCTTTTCCTTATAGGCATGTAGTTCTCTCTTCCAAAGCAGTCAAGTAGTAACACCATATTTGTTTTAAACTTCGCTTTTGATGATGAACACTCCCAAGTGAATTCACACATCCATTTTCACCTTCCACTTCTTCTCCCACATGTGCTTACCTTCACTATACTTCATTTGCTACACACTCTCTTCAGAAATCCTAAAAACTCCTCCACATCATCATTCTAGTCTTCTCAAATGCTTTAAAATGAAGAAGAAAAGAAAGAGGAGCAATGTCAAAAGAAAGAGAAATAAGAAGTTACAAAAAGAAGGAAAATAAGTGGGAACATCTTTTACCTTTATCTCTACCTCACTATCATCTCCATCATCTACCCCATCCATCATCATCCACCTCACTTGGGAGTATAATCATCATAAGTGGTACCTTCTTTGATTTTTATCATCCACTTTGTTTTTATCAGCATATTTTTGCTTTTTAGCCAAGTCATACCTCTAGAAATAGTATCTTTTTATTTCCTTCAGCCTCCTCACATGATGCATCCAAAGATAGGAAACCATTTGAATTGCACTCTTTCAAGGAGAAAAAGCGAGTTGAGGGAATTCTAAGTATTAGGTAGCCTCCAATTTGAGGGAAGGAGTGATGTGTTTATGGAGAGGGTAAGGAATTACATCCACTCATGAGAGAGTGAGTTTATTTTTCAGCACCATAGCATCATACCTTAGATAGGCTCACCTTGATTACAATCAAGAATTAGACTTGAGCATTAGCCGATGAGCACTACCCTAACATGCACTAAAGAAGTCAACCTAGAAATGGAATCTAGATCATTAGGGCCTACACTATGAGGAAAATGTGATCATACATTTATACACTTCACCTTTTTTTAGTGGTAGGATTAAAGGATGAAAAAGACTTTCTAGGGAGATCATGTAGTAAATTGCTAAGAGACTAGCAATAATTTAAGTTGGGGGGTGTGATAACATGCTATATTTACATCATAAAACATGATTTTTTTCATGCATATTAAAAGCTAAAATGATTTCATTTACATGCATGTTATCATATTTATATGTATTTTTTTCTATTATTCTCTTAAAAAAAGTCATTATAATCTCAAAAATACTTTAATTTATGGTTAATTTTTTTATAAATTAGAGTTTCATAATTTGATAACCCATATTTTTTTCTTGAGATTATAATTGTTTTTTTAAAAGATAAAAATAATAAGAGAAATAACTTTTTATAAACATTCATTTTTATTTTTCTAAAGATTAAAATCTTAATAAATGAATGTATTTTTTTGAAAATAATAATTTTTAACTCTTATTATTTAATTAATTTGACCTTTTTAGAATAATAGATAATTAAATTTTGGATCAAATGAAAGAAATTTGGATTAATTTGGAGTTGTATTTTTAAAAGATATGATTTTTACAATTTTTAGGGATTTTTCTGTATTTTTCCGAATTTCCTATGAGTTTATTTTCAATTTTTAATAATTAAATAATAAATAAAAATAAAAATGGGCGCGGGGCCCGCGTGGTATGCGGCGTGGCACGCAAGGCCACGTGGCAGCGCCACGTGGGCCCGCAGCGCTGGCGACGTGGCGCATATATATATCGTATATAGTATTATACTTATAAATATAAAATGTTCTTTGTCCTCCCCTTATAAGGGAGGGTCTTAATAAATCCCGTGTGGGACTAAGTTTTATCACTCACTTACCTTTCAGGCGACGTGGCGCGAGGAGGGACGTCGGATCGCGCGGCCGATCGATCGACGAGCGTCGATCGCATGGAGCAGGGACCACTGATCGTGATCAAGAGCACGTGGGATTTAACATCATTATGACGGTCCGATCGGCTGCAACGTGGCGACATCACGCGCGTTGATCGCGTGGAAGCGGGGCGCACCGGAGATCAATCAGCACGTGGTCAAATCGGGGCGTTATAACGGCCCAGATTAAAAGAGATCGGGAGGATCGCGGCTGTTAGATCAAGATCCAACGGACAAAATTTTAGCGTTTTTAAACGCTTAAGTTATGGATCTAATCGTGACCGTCGATCGTGATCCGACGGTCACGACTTAACTGAAACGGTCCATCGTGGACCGTTTCATCGTAACCGTCGATCGTTTTGATCGGACGGTTACGAAAATTCCTCCTATATATACACATGTTCTTCACGATTCTAAAGCATCCAAGCAAAGATCAATCAAATTGACTGTCCAGACACCACCTTTGCCTGTTTCTCTCGAGTTCCTCCTCTTCCTCTTCAATTTCCGCGTCCGAGGAGTGGTATAAATCGAGATTTGGTGGAGAATTGAGGGAGAAATCGCAGCTTGAAACTCGTCGAGGCGTTCTTCGTGTTCTTCGTGATTAAGAGGCTTAATCGGCGCGATTTGATCGCAAATCGGGTTTAGTGGGAGCGGTTTTTCATCATTTCTCTTCCTATAACGTTTAATTTTCGTTTAGATTAGTATTTCAATTCCAATTTCATCAATTTTCATCTCAAAACGCGATTTCGCCGATCCGAAATTTCTCTCCACTTCAATTCATGATTTCTCCGCGAAATCAAGTCCGATTTTGACGATTCTTGATTCCGTGGAATCGATTTGAAGTCTAATTTCATAAAATACCATTTTCCCCAATTTCTTCCATCAATTTCTAGTCCAATTTGATCAAATTTGAAGATTACATCGAAAATTCCTAAATTCCCTGTGGATTCGACCCTTATTTACCATTATGCCCTTGAATTCGTGATTAATTCTCAAAATTGGTAAGTTTGGAATTATTTTTGACGCGATACCGCTTGAAATTGACGACCTCGCGGTTTCGTCTCGTCAATAATCTTCCCCAGCAAGCGCCGCCAAGGTTTGTACTTGCATGATCTTCCCCAGCAAGGGTCGTCTCTAGGATCTCATCTTCGAAACGATCGTGCCCCTCGAAGACAACGAGGCCCACTTTCGAGAGAGAAGGAAACGTCAACTTTGATTGGTCGACGATGTCGATGGCGCACAAGACAGTTGATCGATCAATGCGTCAAAAAATCATTGATCAATGTGGATCGATCAAAGTCGGCCATCCCTCGCTTTCTTGATGGTGCCATCAAGGAAGAAGAGTTCAACTTAAGGTCAAAATGGACCCGAATTTAGGGAAACAGCTGAGTGTGTGCGAGAAAGAGAGAGAGAGATGGTTAAACTCAAATCTAGCTCGAATTTGTTTTTGACCTAGATTGACATTGAATCATTTGAAATGATCAATAATGCCGATTTTTGTCAATCAATCATAGTCAATTGGAAATTCTTATTCTTGAGAATAGAGGGACGATTGATCGATAACCAGATCGTTGATCATTCTCCAGGAAAAATCAAATGCAATGCGTGTTGAATTGGCTACCACTGATAATGCTTGCTTGGATGCTAAGTAGCGTTTCGCCAACGTCGACTGGCCAAAGAGATATGGGATACATGAAAAAAGAAAGGAATTTTTTAAGGTGTGCTAACGATTGTTCGAACTTGAAATGATATTAGTGAAATGAGATTAGTGAAATGAGAATGAAAATGAACTAAATTGTCAAATAGTCGTCTGAGTCTTAATCTAATTATCCTATATTAGGAGGAAAGGAACACATGAGTAATCATATTTCGACCTCCTTTAATCTGATTTTTTATTTCAAAATAATGATTATCATTTTGTTCTAAATAATTCAGTGTTTTACAATATTATTTTTTTGTAGTTGTGATCATTATGATTGATCAATTCATTATCTTGTTTCTATTCCTAAGTATTAAATATCATTTAATTTTGATTTAAATTATGGTTTTGATATTGTATTTCCATTATATTGATATGCATTATACTAATATCCCTTATGGATGGCCCACATTAGTTTCTAATTAATTTTTCCTTTTAAATATAATTTTTAATCTAATTTTTAACCTGTGATTTATATTGTCATCAATGGAATCAATTGGAGATGAGGTAAATGTTATTTTACATTGATCTCTAAAAATATATGATCATAGCTTGCTAATGTTATATTTTTTCTTTTAGATTGAATCAAACAATGCATCAACATTTGTTTCTACAAGGGCTACAACTACAAGCTCTTCACAATGAAGAAAAGCATCACCAGTCTTAGTACATTTCATGAAGATCACGGACGATGAGTATCTTTGCAAAATTTTTAAGGTAGCTACCCCATTGAAAGAGATAAAAGTGAAGAGGGATAGAAGTAGTAGCACAATCAAGTTGTGGAAGCACATAGAAAGGTTTCATGTTGATATTTATAAGCAACTAAGATCATCAAATGCTCCTAAAACTTTAATAGACTATTTCTCAAAGACTTCAAAATTTTCAAGCAGGAATTCAGAGCAGACAAAGAAAGAGGGCATAGATTTAATTGTTTAGATAGATGCACCTTTTACGCTCCTTGATCATCCTCAATTTAAAAAGTTTTGCAACTACTTAGTACAAGGTGAAGCAGGGATTCCTAGCCTCCATTCTAGACGACGAGGGATGGAGAAACTATTTGAAGATGAAAGGGATAAGGTAAGAGAATTACTTCAACCAATTGAAAGGGTGTCTCTTACAACAGACACTTGGACAACTACAAATAATATGACAATACTTGTGATCACAATACATTGGATTGATGATATGTGGAGACTTCATGAACAATTGCTCATTGTTGAGGAGTTAGGTGTATCACATCAAGGGATAATTTTAGCAGAGATGGTGCATCGTGTGTTAGAAGAGTATGATCTCACTCAAAAGGTAAGTAAACATGAATTTGGCCTTTCTTATTTATAATCATAAATCTATAAACATGAATTTTTTTTCTAGGTTTTTGCTATCACAACAGATAATGCTAGCAATAACAAGATAACGGCGGCAATCTTGGAAAATTTATTACATGAGAGTGGATCGACATTCACCAAGCAGCTCCATGTGCCATGTATGGCCCATGTTCTCAACCTAGCTATTCAAGGAGGCTTGAAGGAGTTGGGTAATTCATCATTGACTTCATTATGTTCAGAAAGTGAGGGTGATGAAGAGTGTGAAGAAGATGACATAGAAGTTACTTCACAAAGACCATTTGGAGTAATTCTTCATCGGCTTTGAAAACTTGTTCTTGCGTCAAATAGCACACCACAAAGAATTCATCAGTACAAGGAATTATGTGAGAGGTATAAAATGTCAAATAAAAAATTATTAACCATAGATGTCCCCACTAGATGGAATTCAACATATGTCATGATTATGACAGCATGGGACAAGATAAAGGTGTTGAATGCAATGGCAACAACTTGTCTTAAAGATGGTAAAGGAATTTCTTTAATCATGTCGGAAGAGTGGGATCTTCTTAAGATTTTTGTAGATGAACTTCTAGCTTTTCAAGAAGCCACTGAGATGTTTTCTCAATCAAAAGCCATTACATCGCCTAATGTTACTTCTATTTATGATATTTTGTTAAATTAGTTGAACACATCAATTGTTGCCTTAGGTAATCCTTCTCAAGGTGTGATGGGAAGACCAATGAGCATAGAGCAATCAATGGCAATGAAAGGAGCATATACTGTGATGAAAACAAAGTTACTTAAATACGAGCCACATGTAAAAAGAAAGCCAATCTTTCCTATTGCTACAATGTTAGATCCATCTTTTAAATTTAAATATTTTCCAACTTATGAGCAAGAGTATGTCACAAAGACTTTGAAGCATTCGCTTCAATTGATGCCTACCCTGCCAATATCAAGTGCTTGCTCACAAAGTGAGCCATTATCCAATACTTCTACAACTTGTTCGAAAATGATCGTTGAATTGATGAAGTACAAAAGGAAGAAGAACATAAACATCTTATTAGAAAAACCAATATCTAATGAAATATTTGATTATTTGCATGACTCTCAAGTTGAATGGTCTCATCTTGATGCTCTACAATGGTGGTGTAAGATTGGGTCTAAAAAATATACACGAGTTGTAATGTTAGCAAAGGGATTTCTCTCAATTTGTGCTTCGAGCTCTCCATTAGAGCGTCTTTTCTCATCAGGACGAGGGATCGCAACATACAAAGGAGGAAATTATCTCCAAGAACTATATCTATTTTGATGACCTTAAAATCGTGGGGTCAAAAGGATGAAGCAGATGCTGATGAAGAAGAATTTGGTGAAGATACGAACTAATTTTAATGTTATTATGCTTTCTTCTTCTTTGTTTCAAATCAGTAAGTATCATCAGTAAGGTTTCTAACTATGAAGTTTTTATTTATTAATAGACATTGATATATTTATCTCTTTTCAGGTACGCATATCCATGGTCAAGAGAGACCGAAGTTAAGACCGAACCGAACCGTGACCGAGGTGGACCAAGACTGAGACCGAATTTAGATTTGGACCAAATGGTGTGCCAAAAACCGGACCGAGACCGGGACAGCCCAACCCTACTGCTAGAGAGGGTGGTGTTAGGTAGGGGTAGGCACCACTAGGCATGTTACAAGGCACTTCTAGATGGCATGATTCTAGTAGAGATGTCAAGCAAGTGATCCTATTCATGATGAATATACGCTTTAGTTGATTAAATGCTCAAAGGAAGCTTTGAAGTTCACAAAAGTCAATGCACTTAGGGGTTTATTTGGTGCTACTTAAAGGGTTTTTTCCATAAGACAACATCCAAAGAGTTGAGGATCAATTGATCACACCAAGGGCTGAAGAATCAAGACATTAAGGGGAAATGATGATAAAACTAAAAAACGAATAGAGTTAAGGAAATCACGAGCATTTCTTGCCATTCAATCTTACATTTAAAGGGGCACAATGGCTAGAATTTGGCCACTCGCCTCCTATCAGGGGAAGGAGAGAGAGTAAGAGAGGGAGATCAACTCCCCTCTGAATGGGCAAAAGGTATGTCAACTGTCTAATGTGCACTTTCATCAAAGACAAGAGCTCTAGGATTTTGCTCTCTGCTACAATCTAGTGAAGAGAAAGAGATAACAAATCATGATTTAATATCCATCATTTGATCTTTGACTCCACCATTAATAGTTCTAGGAATTGTGCAACATGCCTGGCATTGATTTGACCAATGAAAAGTAGTTGGCAATGGAAAATCATAGCTTGTCATGCATCACTGCTTCTTGCATGCTCCCAGATCCACCATATCCAATGTCTCTAATTGGCCCAATGAATTATAGAGCTCTTACATTTTTGCATGCCCTTGTGAAAAATGAGATAGGTATATTCATAAACTATATAATAGGATTGAAATGGACCTTTTGGCGCATATATGCAATAAAATAACTCTCTATATTCAGGTCTTGGATGGTGCCATGTGAGTGTGACACAACAGAGCCACTTGAATTTTCTAGCTAGGGTGGTCACACCTTGCTATGCATTTGCACAATGCACTAGTGCCATGTGTGCAAGTTGATTTCGTGACCACCATGTGGCTGACTAGAGTGCTGCCACGTGGCAGCATTGCCACATCAACAACCTTCACATTTTTTTACTATGCCTTTAGAAATCAAAATAAATTCAAGAAAATTTTAGAAAATTCTATAAAAATTCCTAAACTTTGAATATTGATATCTTATAATCTACAAACCATTTTGGCATGAAATTTTTGTCAATTTTCTCCAAATTAAGTTCTCTTTATTTTCATCACCTGAAAAGTACAAAAAAGAATAAAATAGAAGTATCATGCATTCTAATAAACTTGGTTCAACTTAGAAAGTTAACCCAAGTTCTTCATATTATTCTCATCTTTGTTTATTTTCTTCTTCACTCAAGGCTTGCAAACATGATAAATTAGGAAAATATGATTTATTCACATCATTGAACCTTGAAATAGGTTAAATGCAATTTATACACCAAATTAACACAATAGACATAGAATTAGCATGTGAGTGAAAAGACACAAATAATATAAAATTTCACAAAAATATGATAACGTGCATAATATTAGCCATAATTAAGCATTGAAATTAGTAAAAAAATGAATGTATTAACGACATTATTATTGTCTCCACACTGATGACCACGTGATCATCAATACTTCTCATATGAGTGAGATTAGATAGTAAAATTCTTACTATATAGTTTTGTCTTTCTTGAGTATCCTTCTAATAAGAATTTTTAGCACATATTTTTAAAGACTGGTGATTAATGTATTATGACCTCATCATAAATCACTTAATCATTACATACATTCATGGACTTCATTAAAAATATCACATAATAATTATGATGAATGATATTTCATTTCAATGCATATAAATGAGACATAGAAGTGAGATAGGATTATAGGCCACATAATATTCATTAAGCTGAAAATAAAATAAAACCGAAACACTATATCTAGATAGTACCTGACTTGATACCTGAGAGGCAACTAGAGTGAACCCACTAAGATAAGGGCCACATAGCTCCTCATGATATAGTTTGAGAGTACTATTGGTAGTCATACATTAAAAAATCCTCAGTCATTGCATGTAGTTTACTAAAATAAACTTAGAGAGAGGTATCCTCTTGCGTGCATGTAGATAGGGACTCTCTCAACTCAACGGTCTCCATGATTTTAGCATTATTAGCATACAAGTTATCCATGGTAACCCGTAGTTCATGAGCTGTTGACATAGACAAGAGGTTCAAACATATAGGTCTCAATGCTCAAAAGCATTCAAGTTAGGATGAAGTCAGTATGTGCCCATGCAACATAGGCAAGGTTTGTTAGAGGTGGTGGAGGTGTAGTCAAGTGATGTCATTGATTATGAACAATGAGAAAGTTCTCAAATCCAGATGCCAATGAGCCATAATCAAGCCCATTTTAGATGTAAGTTGTGTGAGCGAGGGGTGTGACTTTGAATCTTGCTTGTGTGAAATATTTTCAAAATCGTTAGTTTATGCATGGTAGGAGAGTAATAATATCTTTTGGTTATCAAGTTAGGAGGAAGAAGATCATTGGGAGAATGTTTTGACTCCTAAGCTTCATGATTTTTAGCTTTGGAATCACTAAGGG